>JABUQX010135798.1:0-50217 GCA_015478945.1 Trachelipus rathkii
TCGTAGGTTAACACAGTAATATCTTACAAAACTCATTATTTCTCAAACAAATCAGTGTTATTTCCACATTGCCTTAGTAATATTTAACATAACGTACCTAACTTACGAATAAACCGTTTTCATTAACCAAGTGTATCTAAAGCAAACATTACCGTCCGAGAGAAAACTCATGGGGGAGCGCCCCATGAAAGGGTGTGAGTCCTGCGAGGAGATCACCCGAAGGGTTGTAAAGCGGCGTACCCCTCCGTAGTTACTTCCTTTGAAGTATTGAACTTTGTTAATGTTAGCTGTTTATCGTGTTTAAGGTTATGGTTAGGTTTTCGGTGTATGTTATATTCTTGGTTCAGACTATGATATGTTAGCTTTGTTAAGCCAAAAACTTTGTTACGTTGGCATTATATTCGTTGATCAGTATTGATAATTAGGTACGGTGATGCATAAATATTACAGTGTTAATACGGAAAATAGTAATTAGATGTTAGAGATATGTTTTTGAAAACGTAATGAATAGGTACGTTTTTGTTATGCAACGGGTAGTTACTTACTGTTTTGATAAGTATGGAACTTTGCTATGTTAGTGATTTATTCAGGCATATGTATGTTCGATTTGATGTTATCATTTTATTGTTACATCAGGTTATGAATATGTTACTTCTATGATGTGAATCTTTGCTGCGTTAGCGTATTTTCGTTGTTCAGTATGATAATTACACAAGATTGTGATTAAATTTTTGTTAAATGTTACTAGGTTTATCAAAAAATAATAATGATATGTTAGAGATATGTTTGGAAAAAATTGTGAATAAGTTACGTATTTTATGCAAATGTTAGTTTATGTTACAGTTGTTAAGTATTGAACTTTTTAATGTTGACTGCTTATTCGATGTATAAGTTGTGTTAGGATTGTATGTTACATATATCGTAAGTTTCATATGATCCTATGTTGCTTTATTAATATTGAAAACTTTGTTACGTTAGCATATATTCATTGATCAGTTAAGATACTTACACAAGGTTGTTGTGATAATTTTTGTTAAATGCGTTAACTTAATGTTAATGTAAAAACCTCAGTGATATGTTAGAAAAAGTAAGTAGTTTACGTTCTTGCGCTCAATGTAGTTACTTTACGTGTTGCTAAGTATGAAAGCTTGTTAATGTTAACTGTTTATTCATGTTTTAAGATGTGTTAGGTTGTGAATGGACGTTTATATTCGTAGTTCAGGTGATGCTATGTTTGCTTTATTGATGTGAAAAAACTTTGTTTACGTTAGCATTATATTCACCAATGATCAGTATGATAATTTAACAAGGTTATGATAAACATTTTGTTAAATATTACGTATGTTAATTTAAAAATATCAGTGATATGTTAGAAAAAGTGTTAGTAGGTTACGTTCTGCGCTCAATGTTAGTTTACTTTTATTGTTTGTTAATATGGGATCTTTGTTACGTTAGCATATATTCATTGATCAGTATGATAATTAGACAAGGTTATGATAAAATTTTGATAAATATTACTATGCTAATGTATAAATATCCAGGATTTGGATAGGGATGGGGGGGAGGGGTGTGTGGTTTGATTTACTGATTTACAGGTTTAGGGTATGTAAAAACCCAAATTTCTTAAGTTATAAATATGAAAAGCGTAAAAATTTAGTAAAAACAAACTGTTTAAAGCATATAAAACAAAAATAAATAAAAGTTTTGTGTTATGTTATACAGAATATGACATGAATCACTAGATCATAGATGGGGAGGGGCGTGAGGTGGAGGGGGGTGAGGAGGGAGGGGAGGAGGCTCAAGAGGCTCCAGAGGTTCCAGAGGCTCCAGAGGCTCTAGAGGGTGTTTGATTTATATAAAAAACGTAAATTTTTTAAGTTATAAACTTAAAAAGAATAAAAAAAATGTTTAATTTTGTTTTTTTAAAAAAAAAAATTTTTAATTTTTAAAATTTAAATTTTTTTAAAATTTTAAATTTTAAATTTTTTTTTAAATTTTTTAAAATTTTTTTTTTAATTTTTAAAAAAAAAATTTTAATTTTTATTTTTTATTTTTTTTTATTTTTTTTTTTGTTTTCTGTATCGAGGATACATCATAAGAAAGATGTATACCAAGTTTCGTTGTTCTATGCCAATATTTCAGTTTTGTGGGGCTGGTGACCCCCTTTGGGATGTGAACGGATATTTAACCCATATATGATATGGGTACTAGATATGAAGGGTATATCCCGAGTTTCATCGTTCTAGGTCAATATTTCAAGTTTGGGGTCCCGGAGACCCCCTTTAGGCTGTGTACGGCTATTTAACCCATATATGATGTGAGTACCTTATATGGTATGTGTATACCGAGTTTCATCGTTCTAGGTCAATATTTCAGTTTTGTGGGGCTGGTGACCCCTCTTTGGGATGTGTACGGCTATTTAACCCATATACGTTATGGGTACCTTATTTCAGATTTGGGGGCCGGTCCCAGAATTTGGTCAAATCGGTCATTTTACCCCGGATACATCTAAGATACAACCTAAAAAGGCTGTATATCAAGTTTCGTTGTTCTATGTCAATATTTCAGATTTTGGGGTGAGTACCCCGTCTGGGGCACCCACAGTCATTTTACACCCGGGGTCATCTAAGATACATCCTCAGAAGGTTGTATACCGAGTTTCATCATTCTATGTCAATATTTCAGATTTGGTGGGGCCGGTCCCCAATGGGCAAATCGGTCATTTTACCCCGTATACACCTAAGATACAACCTAAAAAGGTTGTATATCAAGTTTCAGCTTACTACATCAATATTTAATGTTTGGGGTGGGATCCCTTCTGGGGGATCCTAGACACCCTGTACGGTCTTATAACCATCATATTCGAACTCTACGACATCGATAACCCTTATAAGGACACCAACATTGTGTCATTACACAAATATTTAATAACCCATAGTAGATATATATCGAACTCAGAAACTGGATGCGAAGAAGAAACCTTGGTGGAAAAAATAACAAATAATAATAATAATAATAATAATAATAATAATAATAATAATAAAAATAATAATAATAATAATGATAATAATAATACAGACAGATCAACACTAACCGATGTCTGAACCAAACCGAACCGCCGCAGCGGCCGGAGCCGGAGCCGGAGTCGGAGGCCGGAAGTCGGAGCCGGATTCAGAAATGGCATAATGTTGAGATGATTTTTCAACTCAGATCGTTTTCCCTTCGGGAAAACGAATCTTCGATGTAATAATAATAATAATAATAATAAATAATAATAATAAATAACATGTAAGAGTGTGTGCACGCTCTCGCGCAATGACGTAATCTCGGCTGCGCCGAGATTACGTCATCACGCTCGACCCTAACTCACGTTAGGCTTAACTCAATCTCTGATTTGGAAATCCAAAAGGGTATAAACGAGGGCGTAGCGGCTACGCTCTCGGGGGTGACCCCCCTCTATATACATCCTACAGACTTGAAATTTACACGGATTCGGCCTTAGCCCATATATACATTATATTCCAAGTTTCAGACCTATAACTCTATTCCTTCATATCGAAAAGGGTGCTAGAGCTCAAACTGTTGCATTACTACTTGCATCTTTTATGAAACTACTTGTACGTAGTGTTATATTTACTTTATATTAAAATCCCTTGGAATATTGAAACTGAACACTTAGAAAAGTTTACACTTTAATTGCATATAAAATATTTAAAAGAACATTGCAAAATATATACATTGATAACTATAACTAGCTTTCACCTCGACACGCGAGGTCTCTTCAGGTTATGACAAATTACTTATCATGAAGTTCACAGGATAGAAGATCAATTTAGTTGGTTTTTTATTTTCTTCGTTGTGCTGTTGAAAAAGTTTGATGATTTTAGGTATTCATTGAGAATAAAATCCATCTTAACCTCACCAGGATATCTGTTATAGTTTTCGATATTATATATACAGAATGACTCCACGATTTTACGATGGCCTGTATGATTAAAATTGGTCACAGAATTGAAATTGTTCAAGTTGATATGATGATTAAGAGTACGTATTATAAATAAGCACAAGATATGCCGTTTTCCAGTCGTCTGACACCTCACCAAATGTTATAGATCGCTTAAAAATCAAATATAGCAAGTACCTTTTCAATGCTGGCACTACCCTCCTTCAGAATTCTACTATCAGGATATCCAGCTTTACTTGGGTCAATATGGTCTAGTAAAGATTTAATATCTTTTACCTCAAATTCAAATTATGTAAGTCTATTTATAAGATGCATACTAGAACTGTTAGTCTCCAAACTATTATTATCCAATCTTTCCTCAGTAAACATTGATGCAAAATAAGCATCGAAAGGGTTGAAAAACTCCGTATCTGAACCCATTAAATTTTCATCAGTTTTAATTGGACCAATTGTCCTACTCCTAATATATATATATATATATATATATATATATATATATTATATATATATATATATATAATATAAGTATATATATAAAATATAAAAAACATATATCCTTATAATATATAAAAAAATAATATATATATATTATATATATATAATATATATATATATATATTATATAATTAGATGATGCAGCAGATGTCATTTTTTTCGCATCCGCGGATGCGGATGTTTGATATATATATATATATATATATATATATATATATATATATATATATATATATATATATATAATTATATATATATTATATATATTATATATAATATATATATATATATATATATATATATTTCGAGTTTTGGCCACAATCTATTTAATATATGTAAACCCACCCAACCTCTTTCATCAACCTCCGCCCTTAATGAAAGAGATTTTACAAGGATTATATACCTTTTTGCCTTAGTATTGAAATTCAAATATAGGAATTGTGCTTGAGAAACATCAATTTTTCTGCTTTTTCTTGCTGAGAGTCTGTTTCTCTTTTCATCATAATATTACCCAGCATTGCTAAATACTCTCTCATTTTTGGAACACTAGTTGGAGACAGGCAAAGTATTTCCTTGCAAGCTTACTCAAGCGAGGGTAAACATTTGCTTAACTTTCCACCAACTGATTAGGATCTCATTTGTATCTAGTCGTTTTCTTGGTGATAAGTTTTCAATCATTTGCACTACATCTTTTTGCGTATATATTGCGTGTGTTTCTTCATCACTACTGGATGTTAGAATTCTTTTCCAGTGATCTGTTATGATTTAACTTGTAGAAGGTGTTTGGTTCTGTAGATATTTCGTTTTTTTCCTTTAATGGGGTGGCGAATTAATGACTGTTCGGATTTGAAGTTTTTTTCAAATGTAACACAAATGACGATTTACTTGTTCTTAATCATTGTTACAAAAAAAACTTGCCTTTATAACGTGGGACTAAGTAAGTTGCAATAGTATGAAGGTCATTAATTTCCAGCGGAACCAAAGCTTTTTTTCAGCTCTAGGCTTTTATTACCATCTTATATTCTTTTTTAAATCTTCATCATTTTTCATTTGAAGATGGTCATAATGCTTCCTTAGCGTTGAGATTAATGGTATTTACATCGGAGACAGAAAAGCTGTAGAGGCGCTGATTTTTTGGGCATCCCTAATCTCATGTGACTTGTTGACTCAAATTATTATGAAATTCATGCTGTGAGATCATGAGTCATCCTTACACAGTTGTCAAATTCCATGTCTCTCATTTAAAGTTTGCGTTCAGATTCATCTTAGTATTTTTATTATAAAATTCTTATCAAATCTCGACAATAAATATCCGCGCAACATCCGCAGGGCAAAAACCCGGATGCGGTCTTTAATAATTGTGCGGATGCTCCGCGATGCGGATGTTACTGCATCACTAATTATATTATATATATATATATATATATTATATATATATTATAATATATATATATATATATATATATATATATATACTATATATATATATATATATTAATATATATATATATATATATAATATAATATAGTATTATATATATATATATATATATATATATATATATATATATATATATATATTATTATATATTATTTATTCTATATATATATATATATATATAATATATATATATATATATATATATATATATAATTAGGAGGGCCTTGTTGAAGAAATATGAAGGAATCAAATAGATACTAAAGGTTAAAAGTTAATAAAAATTATTACATTTATAAGCTATTTAAATACATTCATGAGCTTTCGTTCCTATATGCTGGAACCTCGTTCAGATGAAATTATTTATAAACTAACATTAAAAAAGCAAAAATTACTGAGTTATGTAAGATTTAAATTTAGAGTTTGGATAATTTAATTTTGTTAAAAAATTTTGTGGTGCTCAGAATATTATTTTGTATTATGTCAATGTTGTAATCGCCTTTTTGTTTATTGAAATTATTTGAATTAATAATGCAAAAAGGTTCGATGAGTACGTTTTTGTAAATTTTGTACATGGAGAATATGTGTCATTTGTTTAATGTTAATGGAATGATTGTAAGTAGAGCGATGGAGTGTCAGGGAAGAATTTTGATATCATTTAGAAAGGTCATATTTATGTTGATAGAGTCGACGTGTAATTGAATATTTGCTCGACTTTCAAGATCCTATTTTGGATCCAATGAAGGGTTATCTGTGAGTCGGAAAATATGTTCAATTCCTTGAACTTGACACCCGACAGTCCACTCAATATTTATGGTAAGCATTTCAACGCCAAAAACACAGACAATTTTAAACAGGGAACCGTTCTTCCTTTTGCAGGTGAGATTTTACCCTTAGACCAAAGAAGATTTGGACCTTCTGCCGCTGACGAGACATACACCACGAAGCCATAAGCAACAGTGCTTGCATCGCAGAACATATGAATACTTAAATCAGAGTCACATGACTCAAATGAAGATATCCTAAAAGGACCGCTCTTAAGACCGTGAGTGTGAATTACCTAGAGAAGTTCCCCTCCTTGAATAGTTCATGCCCGGAGGTGTGAATTAAATAGAGAAGTTCCTCTCCTTGAATAGGCTATGCCCATGAGGTGTGAATTACCAAGAGAAGTTCCCTCCTTGACTAGGCTATCCCACGTTGAGGTGTGAATTACCTGAGAATTTCCCCTCCTTGAATAGGCTATGCCGTGAGCTGTGAATTACCTAAAGAAATGTTCCCCTTCCTTGAATAGGGCAATGACCGTTGAGGTGTGATTACCTAGAGAAGTTCCCCTCCTTGAATAGGGCTATGCCGTGAGGTCTGAATTACCTAGAGAAGTTCCCCTCCTTGAATAGGGCTTAGCCCGTTAGGAAGAAATTACCTAGAGAAGTTTCCCCTCCTTGAATAGGCTATGCCCGTGAGGTGTGAAATACCAGAGAAGTTCCCCTCCTTTGAATAGGGCTATGCCCGTGGTGTGATTACCTAGCAGAAGTTCCCCTCCTTGAAGAGGGCTATGCCCGTGAGGTGTGAATTACCTAGAGAAGCTTCCCCTCCTTGAATAGGGCTATTGCCCGTGAGGGTGAATTACCTAGAGAAGATTCCCTCCTTGAATAGGGGCTATGCCCTTGAGGTGTGAATTACCAGAGAAGTTCCCCTCCTTGAATAGGCTATGCCCTGAAGGTGTGAATTACTAGAGAAGTTCCCCTCCTTGAATAGGGCTTATGCCTTTGAGGTTTGAATTACCTAGAGAGCCCCTCCTAGGATAGGGCTATGCCCGTGAAGGTGTTGAATTACCTAGAGAAGTTCCGCTCCTTGAAAAGGGCTTATGCCCGCAGGTGTGAAAAATTTTTTTTTTTTAACTAGAGAAGTTCCCCTCCTTGAATAGGGCTATGCCCGTGAGGTGTGAATTACCTAGAGAAGTTCCCCTCCTTGAATAGGGCTATGCCCGTGAGGTGTGAATTACCTAGAGAAGTTCCCCTCCTTGAATAGGGCTATGCCTCCCGTGAAGTGTGAATTACCTACAGAAGTTCCCCTCCTTAAAAAGGGCTATGCCCGTGAGGTGGTGTGAATTACCTAGAGAAAGTTCCCCTCCTTGATAGGGCTATGCCCGTGAGGTGTGAATTACCTAGAGAAGTTCCCCTCCTTGAATAGTTCTATGCCCGTGAGGTGTGAATTAAATAGAGAAGTTCCTCTCCTTGAATAGGGCTATGCCCATGAGGTGTGAATTACCTAGAGAAGTTCCCCTCCTCTAATATGGCTATGCCCGTGAGGTGTGAATTACTAGAGAAGTTCCCTCCTTGAAAACAGGGCTATGCCCGTGAGGTGTGAATTACCTAGAGAAGTCCCTCTCCTTGAATAGCTATGCCCTGGAGGTGTGAATTACCTAGAGAGGTTCCCCTTCTTGAAAAGGGCTATGCCCGTGAGGTGTGAATTACCTAGAGAAGTTTCCCTCCTTGAATAGGGCTATGCCCGTGAGGTGTTAATTACCTAGAGAAGTTCCCCTGATTGAATAGGGCTATTCCCGTGAGGTGTGAATTACCTATAGAAATTCCCCTCCTTGAACAGGGCTATGCCCGTGAGGTGTTGAATTACTAGAGAAGTTCCCCTCCTGAAATAGGGCTGCCCGTGAGTGTGAATTACCTAGAGAAGTTCCCCTCCTTGAATAGGGCTATGCCCGTGAGGTGTGATATACCTAGAGAAGTTCCCCTCCTTGAATAGGGCAATGACCGTTAGGTGTGAATTACCTAGAGAAGTTCCCTCCTTGAATAATGCTATGCCCGTGAGGTGTGAATTACCTACAGAAGTTCCCCTCCTTGAATAGGGCTATGCCGTAAGGTTGAATTACCAGAGAAGTTCCCCTCCTTGAATAGGGCTATGCCCGTGAGGTGTGAATTACCTAGAGAAGTTCCCCTCCTTGAATAGGGCTATGCCCATAAGGTGTGAATTACCTAGAGAAGTTTCCCTCCTTGAATAGGGCTATGCCCGTGAGGTGTGAATTACCTAGAGAAGTTCCCCTCCTTGAATAGGGCTATGCCCGTGAGGTGTGAATTACCTAGAGAAGTTCCCCTCCTTGAATAGGGCTATGCCCGTGAGGTGTGAATTACCTAAAAAAGTTCCCCTCCTTAAAAGGGGGCTTTGCCCGGGGGGGGTAAATTTCCTAGAGAAAGTTCCCTCCTTGAAATAGGGCTATGCCCGTAGGTGTGAATACCTAGAGAAGTCCCCTCCTTGAATAGGGCATCCGTGAGGTGTGAATTACTAGAGAAGTTCCCCTGATTGAATAGTGGCTATGCCCGTGAAGGTGTGAATACCTTAGAGAAAATTCCCTTCCTTGAACCAGGCTATGCCGTGAGTGTGGGAATTACCTAGAGAAGTTCCCCTCCTTGAATTAGGCTAATGCCGTTGAGGTGTGAATTACCTAAGAAGTTCCCTTCTTGAATAGGGCTAGCCCGGAGGTTGTGAATTACCTAGAGATGTTCCACTCCTTGAATAGGGCATGCCCGTGAGGTGAATTACCTAGAAAGTTCCCCTCCTTAAATAGGCTATGCCCGTGAGGTGTGATTAACCTAGAGAAGTTCCCCTCCTTTGAATTGGGCTATGCCCGTGAGGTGTGAATTACCTAGAGAAGATCCCCCTCCCTGAATAGGGCATGGCCTGTGAGGTGTGAATTACCTAGAGAAGTCCCCTCTTGAATGGGCTATGCCCGTGAGGTGTGAATTTACCTAGAGAATTCCCCTCCTTGAATAGGCTATGCCGTGAGGTTGTGAATTACCTATAGGAAAGTTCCCCTCCTTGAATAGGCTATGCCCGTGAGTGTGAATTACCTAAGGAGAAGTTCCCCTCCTTGATAGGGCTATGCCCGTGAGGTGTGAATACCTAGAGAAGTTCCCCTCCTAGAATAGGGCTATGCCCGTGAGGTGTGAATTACCGTTAGAGAAGTTCCCCTCCTTGAAAAAGGGCTATGCCCGCGAGGTATGAATACCTAGAGAATTCCCCTCCTTGAATAGGGCTATGCCCGTGAGGTGTGAATACCTAAAAGAAAGTCCCCTCCTTGAAATAGGGCTATGCCCGTAGGGTGTGAATTACCTAGAGAAGTTCCCTCTTGAATAGGCCTATGCCCGTGAGGTGTGAATTAATTAGAGAAGTCCCCTCCTTGAAATAGGGCTATTACCGTGAGGTGTGAATTAACTAGAGAAGTTCCCCACCTTGAACAGGGCAATGCCGTAGGTAGTGATTACCTAGAGAAGTTTCCCCTCCTTGAATAGGCTATGCGCCGGTGAGGTGTGAATTACCAAAAAAAATACCCCCCCTTGAAAAGGGGGCTATGCCCGTGAGGTGTGAATTACCTTAAGAAGTTCCCTCCTTGAATAGGCCTATGCCCGTGAGAGTTGTTAATTACCTAGAGAAGTTCCCCTGATTAAATAGGGCTATGCCAGTGAGGTGTGAAATTACCTAGAGAAGTTCCCTCCTTGAAAAGGCTATGCCCGTGAGGTGTGAATTACCTAGGATGTTCCCCTCCTTGAATAGGGCCTAATGCCGTGAGGTGGAATTACCTAGAGAAGTTCCCCTCCTTGAATAGGGCTATCCGCGTGAGTGTGATTTACCTAGAGAAGTCCCCTCCTTGAATAGGGCTATGCCCGTGAGGTGAATTACCTAGAGAAGTTCCACTCCTTGAATAGGGCTATGCCCGTGAGGTGTGAATTACCTAGAGAAGTTCCCCTCCTTGAATAGGGCTTTGCCCTTGAGGTGTGAATTACCTAGAGAAGTTCCCCTCCTTGAATAGGGCTATGCCTTTGAGGTGTGAATTACCTAGAGAAGTTCCCCTCCTAGAATAGGGCTATGCCCGTGAGGTGTGAATTACCTAGAGAAGTTCCCCTCCTTGAAAAGGGCTATGCCCGCGAGGTGTGAATTACCTAGAGAAGTTCCCCTCCTTGAATAGGGCTATGCCCGTGAGGTGTGAATTACCTAGAAGAATTCTCCCCCCCCTTCTTCTACTATTTCTGAGAGGTGTGATATACCTAGAGAAGTTCCCCTCCTTAAAAAAGGGCTATGCCGTGAGGTGTGAATTACCTAGAGAAGTTCCCCTCCTTGAATAGGGCTATGCCCGTGAGGTGTGAATTACCTATAGAAGTTCCCCTCCTTGAATAGGGCTATGCCCGTGAGGTGTGAATTACCTAGAGAAGTTCCCCTCCTTGAATAGGGCTATGCCCGTGAGGTGTGAATTACCTAGAGAAGTTCCCCTCCTAGAATAGGGCTATGCCCGTGAGGTGTGAATTACCTAGAGAAGTTCCCCTCCTTGAAAAGGGCTATGCCCGCGAGGTGTGAATTACCTAGAGAAGTTCCCCTCCTTGAATAGGGCTATGCCCGTGAGGTGTGAATTACCTAGAGAAGTTCCCTCCTTAAATAGGCAGCCCGTGAGTGTGAATTCCTAGAGAAGTCCCCTCCTGAATAGGGCCCTATGCCCGTGAGTTGAATTACCTAGAGAAGTTCCCCTCCTTGAATAGGCTTTGCCCGTGAGGTGTGAATTACCTTAAGAAGAAAAGATTTTTTTTTTTCCCCCCCCTTTCCCCCCCCCTTTTTTTTTTTTTTGGGGGCGGGGCGGAAAAAAAAAAAAGCGGGGGGGGGGGGGGGGGGGGCCTATGCCTTTGAGGTGTGAATTACCTAGAGAAGTTCCCCTCCTAGAATAGGGCTATGCCCGTGAGGTGTGAATTACCTAGAGAAGTTCCCCTCCTTGAAAAGGGCAATGCTGCGAGGTGTGAATTACCTAGAGAAGTTCCCCTTGATTAGGGCTAAGCCCGTGAGGTGGAATTACCTAGAGAAGTTCCCCTCCTTTGAAAAGGGCTATGCCCGTGAGGTGTGAATTACCTAGAGAATTTTCCCCTCCTTGAATACTGGCTATGCCCGTGAGGTGTTAATTGAAAAAAAAAAATTCCCCTCCTTTGAAAAGGGCTATGCCCGGTGAGATGGAATTATCTAGAGGAATTCCCTCTTTGAATAGGGCTATTGCGTGAGGTGTGAATACCTAGAGAAGTTCCCCTCTTTGAATATGGCTATGCCCCCGTGAGGTGTGAATACCTAGAGAATTCCCCCCCTTGAACAGGGCTATGCCGCTGAGGTGTGAATGACTAGGAGAAAGTTCCCCTCCTTGAATAGGGCTATACCGTGAAGGTGTGAATTACCTAGAGAAGTTCCCCTACCTTGAAAGGGCTATGCCCGTGAGTGTGAATTACCTAGAAAGTTCCCCTCCTTGATAGGGCTATGCCCTTGAGTGTGAATTACCTGAAAAAGTTCCCCTTCTAGAATAGGGCTATGCCCGTGAAATCTGTTTTTACAAGAGCAGTTCCCCCTCCTAGGTCCAAGTTGTGCCCTTGACGGTTGTGAATTACCTAGAAGTTCCCCTCCTTGAGAAGGGCTATGCCCGTGAGGTTGAATTACCTAGAGAAGTTCCCCTTCTTGAATAGGTATATGCAAAAGGGAAAGACTAAGAACCCTTAAGAGAATGAGTCTTTAGTGTCTAGGGTTGGGAAAGGAAAAAAACAAGCTCGTTTTTTTCCGAAAAAAACGTTTTTTTTTTTCATGAAAAAAACACAGCCTGAAAAAAAAATAAGTAAAAATTTGTTTTTTTTGTTTTTTTTTCAATTAGTTGTGGAATTTACATGTTTGAACAATTATATTATAAATTTTAGCAAATATGCTCTAATTTGGACATTTTTTGGTTCCAATTTCCTACAAAGTGGAAGCCCCTGAGTTTGTGTTCAAAATTTTTATGGGTTTTCCATATTTTTATTTTATATTCTGAATTTTGATATTCATATTTTGTTTGTGGCTTCATTAATGTTTTCTTACTCTGTTTCAGCTTTCAGTAACATTTTTATAATTATTTAATCAGAATTTAGAAATGCCACATGCAAAAAGTCGTGTGACTGTACTTTTTAAGGAAATAAAAGGTTGCAAAGGCCCTCGCATGAAATATAACTTTTGTTGTGTAGACGTTGCAAAAACTAGTATTTATTGCTCATAATCTAGAACTAGGAAATTCTGAAAATTTGCCAACTGAGAGAGATGATTATGCTAAGGCAGCTAAGCTTAAGAGTCCTGTTACTGCCCCTGCTCCTTCACCACTGTCATTCTCACACGATACTTCATACGATTGAGATATCAGACTTATCATTCATATCAAAATAATGTAGCTGATCACGCTGATGAGCCAGTGGATAATGAGCTTGACAGTAGTCATTACTCAGTAGTGACTGGGGTCTGGGAGTGGGACTAGTGATTAGTGAATCAAAAGTGGTTATTCCAAAGCCAAATATTTAATTTAGTCATCACTCATCCTCCTTCATTTACAATCGTGTAATTTTTAATTCAATATTTTTATTTCATTGAATCCCTTTAGTTAACTTTAAGTTTACACATTCAGACTTTCCCAATTTTTTTCTATTATAAAAAATAAAGAAAGTATAACATTAATATTTAAAAGTAACAATTTAAAAATATGATTATATGATACAAATGTAAAATACATACGGTAGTTAAATTTGTAAATAGAAGCCTACAAACAGCAGTCTGCAGGCTACAACCTACTGTAAATTGTAACGAAAACAATTGATAAATATAAGAGAAAGTAGTTTCTGCTAATTTATAAACATAATGGAATATTTGTTAATTTCAAGTATCCTTATTATTTGAAAAATGAAAATACTAAGTGAAATATCATATTAGCCTCTTTATATTTTTAAAAATACATTTAATGAAAAAAACGAAAAAAACTGAAAAAAACGAAAAAAACATGAAAAAAACACGATTTGAAAAAAACAGTTTTTTTCCCAACCCTAGTCCTTACTCAACTTCTCCCATGAATTTTTGATTTCGGGAGCGATTATATTGTCCCACCCCATGTCCACCTCCCAAGTTTTCTTCATAAGAAGACGGCCTCGAACGGTGACGGGGAGGTAAAGGCATAGGGGATCGAATACTTGAAATCTCCAACAGGAGCTGTCTCTTAGTAGAGACACTATTTAATGAAAAGTCACTAAGACTCGGACTATCTTGAACGGTATTATATAAATACCCTAAAACTCTTTCTTTATCACTTAAATGAGTGGCAAGTTTGCCCTCCTCCTCGAATAATTCTCTGAGCTCCGGACAATTGGAGTTCCAGGAGCACAAGTTGAAGCCCCCCTCACTCATACGTGAGGTGGCCTTTTGAAAAATATCTTGAAGTTCGTTGACAGACGAAGAAGTTTACAAAAAATTGTCAACGTACAGATTATTTTGAGGAAAAGAGGTACAGAGATCAGGAGGATATTTTTTGGTGTGATGTATCACAGCCACTAGAACGTAGGGCTGACAGCCAACCCGAATATGATGGTGGCATAACGGTAAGTGAGGTCTTCATTTCTAGCCTTACTTCAATTCGATTTTGTCCTCTTCCTATAATTTTAATTTGATCTGGAGGTAAGGCTTTTCCGAAATATCACGCGAACGATGAATTTTCTTGATACGAATTTTTCTATCCTGAATAATGATTCGTTGAGCAACCTTTAAGCTATATAAGGAGAAAGCTAATAATAAAAATACTAAAAATTACCATCCTGGAATAATGCTGAGGGTCGTCGAAGCGGATATATACCTGTATCTGTCATGAGACGGAAGTGACGGCGAACGATTCAGATTTCTTTTGATATCTGTCGTTGGACAGTGTCCTCTTTTTACTTCATAAAGGGCTTGAGGGCTACTCCCCAGCTCCCTGACTGATTATGACTAAACATACTCCGGTCATAGTTAATACCAGTCACGCTCGCTCTGCTACCATAGCCCTTCTCTTACGTATTCCTTTGAATTTTCCCATACTTGTTAAGCAAGCTTTGAGGCGACTGTCAATTAGGCTCGCTCTGCCCTCTCCATCTTCCCTCCACTAGCCACCCGCACAGGATGTTCGTGTTGGGTCCCAAGACGTATTTGACTGATGTTTCAGAGGACCGTCGCCTAACACATTTTCCTTGAAGCAACTCCAGGCAAAGTCCTGTTTATATGCCAACCATTTTCCACGTCTCGAGACTATTGTTAGTACGATCTCTGTCCGTCTGAATTTTATTAATGAATGTATCAATTTTCGTTCAGAATGAAATAGATAAAACCCTGGTCCCGCTCCTCATTGGTATTATAACCCAGAGAACTTCTAATGATTTGAAGAATTATATTAGTACCTGTCTAAATATTCTAGAGATTATCAATAACAAGGCCACTAGTACACAACACAAGACCTACAAGTGAATTGAGGCTAATTAGTAAGCTAGTGCAATGGACATCGAAATGTTAATTGAGGTCCAGTGATTCCAACTACTCAATAGTGATATCAACGTATTACATGGAATCCGAGAAGGTAAACTGTTTTTTAACCATTTAACTATCGTACTACGATGCATTATGAACATATTGAAGGTTACATGACGGGAGATCGGTAATCACTGTCATGGCAAATCAGCAAAAATGTATTTTACACCATACTTCTTGAGTAACAGCTTTACATCGAGTACGAAATACTCTGCCCAAAGATTTTCCTCATGCTGGAAAAGGTGTCAATAATATATATTGTTACTACGGCCCGAAAGGCACTAGTTATCCCGCTGAACAATGCATATACTCTAGGGTCTATGCCTCAAATTTTGAGGACGCGAAATTGACTATTTATAACGTGGTTTCTAATAATGCTGTCTATTATGAGAATTGACATTGAGGCATCTATTCGATGCCCAGCCACGTCACCATTGAATATAATTTGAAAATCTACTCTCACACGTGATCAAATTATCTTAATAGTTTGGCAAGATAACGAAATGATCTCTCTATGGCCACTCTATTATTTGCAATAATATCAATATTTTACTTGGGCTATAATCTATCAATTAACATTTTTCATAAATACTCCTCTTGTGCGGAGCTGTTGCTATACTATTAAAGAGCCGATAGTCCAATTTTCAATTCCCGAGAATGTTTCTTTCGAAGCTAGAATCTAGCTAATTCTCACACTACACATAATGCTGCCAATGTTACACCACCTAAATTTAAAGAACCGTAACAGATCGTATTCATACTCATTAGCTGCCCACAAAAATGTTTTATAATCGGTCTAATTGCTCTTGGATGACAACTAAGGGAGCTAAGCAGAACGTATTTTTCATTGCATCTAATTTTTATTAAGATGCTACATGAGTGAAATACGTAGGGCTACTGCTCTCGACACGTCTATCATTTGAGAACTACGAGTAAGCCCACGCGTACAGGACTATTTTATTGCCCTTTTTGATGTTAAGGGAGAGAGTGTGCAGATTTTATAGTACTCTTGAAACCTTTTGACCAAAAAGAATGAGAGAAAAAATAGTCAATCACTGTATTTTTAATACAGATATGATTAGAAGCAGCCGCTGGCTATATGACCGTTATGGCCTCCTATAGCGTCAGTTGAACATAGTATTGTTTTGTTATTGCGCTGCGCAACGTAACCCTATTCTTCCCCGACAAAAAAGCACTAACGGACACCGTTTTTACTGTATTTCTGGAACTAGCATAGAGCCGCTATCTAACGATATGTGATATCTTGTCCTCAATCATGCGGGGGTTATCTTCAAGGTCGCACTACCTGGCTTCGCAGCAGGAGAGATACTTAGAGATGAAAAGCTTGCTAGCTTGAAACAGTTTGTCTGAAGAAACCATGCAGCTAATTAGATATTCATCTATTACAAGCAGCGATTCAGTTATGCCTAAGTCTATTGGCCTAGTGAGAAGAATTTACTAGTTCACAAGATAATCTAAGGTATAGTCAGAGTGTTATTTCTGTTGCATAAATTACAAATTCATAGGAGATAATATAACTTGATATTTTAGAAGATATATTTTAAAAATACTCCCAGCTCTTCTCTTGATACTTTTAGAATAATTGAAATTGGGTATTTTGTCTGTCTGTATTCTCATCCTGTCACATGACGTAGAAGATAACTTGCGAAGTTATTGCGTTTTCTTATAGAGGAAGCAGTTAAAAGCGTGAACGATTTATGTCTCGAATATATTGTCATCAAATAACGTGAGCAACGATTACGAGATGCATAATAAATTCAAACATATTCAATTTTATTTAGGGCACTTATAGATTTATTATTTTCCACTCACCTCCCTTCTCCCTATGACTTGATTATTTACCAGAATGCTCCAAAAAATTCATATTCATAACTCTAACTTATTCCTATTTAATTAATTTGAGCTCACGAATAAAGCCAGTTGGAAGTTTGTTCCACGTGAATTTATGACTCATAGACCTTTAACAGCCGCCGAAGCTCTTCAAGAAATCCGAGATCTAACTCTCTTGATGCTATGAATATATGCTCATCAACTTACAGACAGGAGATATACGAATCCTGTTAGGCCTATTCTATAAAATAGGCGCAGAATCGATTTTATGAAAAACAGAGAATCAATAATATATGATTATTCGTCTAAGTAAAGGTTCTTTAATATTTCGAAGACGACTTCGCACACATTGGAGTCGCCCTTAGTAAATGCTACATATCTTTGAGCGCATTAAGACTGATAATACAATGACTTTTCACCTACTTATAGCAATATATTTTGCAGCGCTAGGAAATTCTTTTCCTGGCCCCATAAACTTTTATGAGGACAGAAATAAACGATCGAAAGAATGCCGGTTCCCTCTACGTCGTAATGATCACTCGAGACCCTGCAGCTCTATGACAACTTTATTGCAGGAATTTTTACTTCTTCCTGTTTTGATGCATGAATATTTTTGATTATATCTGCATCTCTTGACGTGAATTAATCCTATCTTCAAAGAAGTCGAGTCTTCATGTAAGTCTTGAGCGGAGCGCAGACGGAGATAGAAGTGGAGATACTAAAAACGCGGTGTCATACGCCAAATTATTTATTTTTCATTCTGGGTATGATAATGTACCGCTTCAATTATCTCCTTGTCTAAGATAAACGAGTCATATTGAAGAATTGAAGTTTTTTCTATGATTTCTTCAATCAGAGCATCAAGTTTTTCTTCTCCAATTTTGAATTTAATTTCCTTCAGTTTTGAGGAACGATATGATTATCTTCCTGGCTTTCAGTTGCAGAAAGATCGAGAAGATTATTTGAAAAGGTAGCGTGATTTTTTCCTTTATTAGATCATCAGCTCTCAGTCTCTTTTAATAGTGGAGACAGTTTATGACTTAATCACTCTTTCGTGAGGTCGACTAAATCTTCTGGCTGGAGAGAGAGTGTTATCGTCCTCCCTCCCAAAATTTTCACCGACACTGTCCTCCAACTCAGACACGATTTGTCTGAGTGATTCATCTTCGAAAAGAGACATTTTTGTAAAAAGAATATTTGAAAAAAAAACGCTAAAAGCAAAAATACCCAAGAAAAAACGCAAAAAAAATTTTTTTTTTACAATATATGAGCAAAACGCAAGATATTTACCACCACCTAAGATTAATGGCAATGATGCGATAGGACAATATATAATACCAATATAACCAAATTTAATTATTATACCTATATATAGCAAGGATATAAATTTGCCAGAATATAGTCTATATATTTTATTTTTATAAACGTATATATATAGCAAAATATTTACGCAAAAATATTTAATATATTATTGATAAAGGAGGATACAGTGTCTCTCGGATTATTTGAAACTAATCCAGATTTTATATAAATATCTGGACAGTTAACTATAAAATACTAAAAAATTATATATTAAAGAAGACGACTTCTCCCAACGTTATATTATCAAGCAGAATTACCATATGCCGTGAATGTATGACCTTATGTATATATATTATATATATTTTAAAATCTTTAATTTACAGGTCTTATATCCTGCAGAGTATTATTTCGATCGTAACGCAGATTAGCTTCATGCGCAAACTTTCATGCAGAATTTAATTGTGTGGTTGCTGGACCTGTAACAAAACTATCAGTTTTTTTTTTTCGAAAAAGGGCTTGTTTAATGAGAAATTTATTTATTCTTTCTCAGAATATTGAATAAAAAAAAGACGGACCACACTCCTTACAATCATTCGATTATCACTAGCAAAAAAGGCCACCCTTGTATCCTCCGTATGATTGACAAAGAATTACAGATTGAAGTAACGAGCGGAATGAGAATATTACCCAATGGTATGGGAATATAAACTTCTCACTGAACACCCTCACTTATTTGATACCTGACTACGAAGACTAATATTGTATACTTTAAACGCCAGAAGTTTTCTGACTACGAAATACTAAATATAAATTTTAAACGCCAGTAGTTTACTGACTACGAAATAAATTTAGCGAGAAAAACAACTTTTAAATTTACAAACTTTTTCTCAAGATAATATATACTAGGGTATTGTTTTTAAAATTATATCTATCTTATTTATGATTTAGTAGGAGATACATGTTCATTGAGGGAAGTACGTTCATTCTCTGGAAAGAAAGTTTTTTCAGTAGTGTCACGAATTGAATAAGAAATTTCTACAATAGACTTGAATTTTTGGTGCTGGGTGCAAATAACGGATTCTGTTATGATTATGTGGCACGATGCAAGTACAAACTAATTTTTAAGGAGTAAGTTACATAATCTCAGTCTTGCAAAAGCTTAGCGTGCTCTTTCATATACTATAGAATTAATCCTCTAAATAATTATGATTATGATTTATATAGTGTGGAGATTATAAATACAAACTTTAAGTGGTTTTTAGTTTAAGTTCTTGAGAAAGTTTGTTTTCGCCAAGCTAAACGAAGTAGTTGCCTGTTAAGAGCCTTATCCAAATGTTATAATGTAAACTGAGCAATCAATGAGTAAAATAATCACAGATCTCTATCAAGAATTTATAGTAGATGATTTGAGATATTTAAGCAGTGGCACATTAGATTCAGACGAAGCTTAACAAAGGTAAGATTGTTAACCGCCCAATCAACACACAGGACCGGCTTGAAGCTTATACGAATGATTTTAAAATTGAACTTATCAGCTGAAAAATGCCACATGAAATCAAAAATGACGAATAAGAGAAGTTCACCATTAATTGAGAATTAAACAAGTTCGAAAATCAAAGGCAGCGCGACTGAACATTTATTCTTTTCATGGAATATGATAACATTCAAGGAGACCTGGAGCACTCTCTCTTTGCATTGGCAACCTCGGTTTCCAATTTGACTCGTCTTATTTTATCTGACAACTCTTGGACTAAATTTTATATATATTATATTATATAATACTATATTTATATATATATATATATATTTAATATTATACTTTTATAATATTAGGTAAATAATATATATAAATAGGTTTATTTTTGTATTTACACTTAGTATCAACTATATATATATATATTTATAGTCATATAAAACTAATTAATGTTTTGGTTTAATCTCACATATTTTCTTCCACACTTTATTGTATTCATTTATGTAAAAAAAAAAAGTGACATTCATTTATTTTAATCATATATAACATAAGTGACTTGCATTAATATTATATATACGAGTATATTATATATTATTATACTAATATATTAATTAATATATTATATAATTTATATATATATTATATATATATTAATATATATATATATATTCATATTAATATAATATATTAATATTAAATATATATATATATATATATATATATATATTTAATAATAATATATAATATTATATATTATATATATACATCTAAATATGCTTTTATACATATAATAATATATATATTAATATAATATATATATATATATATTTAGTATATATATATCATATATAATATTTTAATTATATATAAGTTATAATATATATATAATTATATTATATATATATATTATATATATATTTATAATAGTTTATATATTAGAGAAGAGTTATTAAGTATGTATTGCCCATACATTAGACTTTATATTAAGAGTTTTAGGATATATTTTAAAATAGATATATATATATATTATTTTACTTATATTATTATTTTAATTTATTTTTTATTAAAAAAATAAAAAAATTAAAATATATATAATAATATTATATTTCTTCATATTAGTTCAAACAAAAGAATACTTAATAATTAACATGCTGATCTACCTTTATCAAAACATCACAAATAAGAATATCATGAACAACCTAAAGAGTTATATACCTGTAATTGCTATTGAAGCTCTAAACTATTATATGAGGAAAAAAATTGAGGGAAAATCAACTTTCTATTATATTTTAATTATATTTTTTTCTGTTTTATTTAATTATTAAAAAAATTAAGTTACAAAAAAAGTCTGCTATTTAGTCAACAAATAATATACTGATAAATATCACAAGCATATAATAACCTAAAAATTATAATATTTCAAAATTAAGATGAATACTTCTCCGCATCAAGAGTTAATGAAACGGGATGGTAAGGGTGCAACCTGTTTTGAATCATATACATCCGCGAGTTATGCGCGCGCCCTCGATAACATGATTATCGCAACAAGAGGAGTCCGCGGTATTGTTCATATAACTTTGGCCGGGCGATACCTTGGATTATTGCATGACTCTCGAGATGATCAACGTAAAGTATTCCATATCCTCTATAACAAATATATATATATTAATATAGACAATAAACAATAAGTTTTTATTATGATGGTATACATAAATTCATATATGACCTGGCAATTAACATTAATGAACTTATTTAAAATATTACCATATAAGCTATAAATAATGATATATATAGTTAGTTATATATTATGCCAATCCTTGATTACCTTGGTCACTTTTTATATAGGTTAACGTACATCTTAATAATATATATTATATATATATTATATTATTTATATATCTATATCTTAATATTTTATATATATATTTTTTATATATATATATAATACTATATATATATATATATCTTATATATCCTTTAAATTATATCTATATAAATATAATTATATATATATATAATATTATATATTATTTATATATATTATTATATATATTATTATATATATAATATTATATATATAATATATATTATATATACTATATATATATATAATATATATAATTTATATAATGATATTATTATAAATATATATTATAGAATATTTATATTAATATATTATAATATATATAATTATCATAATATATATTATATATATATATAGATATATAATATTAATATGATGATCGAGTTTTGTTTGTGGTTATTTCTTTCTTAAAGTGAATGGATTTTTCTTGGACTGGTCAGACAGAAGGAGATGGAAGTAATGTAAGAAGAAGAAGTGGTGGGTACAAATAACCAAAAAGTTAGTAAGAGAGGAGCAGAGTGCTTTATTTTAGTGTTTGTGCCTTTAGTGAATTTCTTATGTGTTTTTCTAATTGTTTTATTTTTTCTGTATTTATACACGGCATTGAATTATATATGGGTTAATTTTTGTCTAAAGAGTCTAATGTGTCAAGGGTAATGAAGTAACGTTGGAACTGGAATAGGGTTTGGATTAAGGAGTAGGAGGGGTTTAGTTGACGTTTTGGATGACATTGAAGTTATTTTTTGGGAAGTAAAATACGTTTGGAAAAACTCAAGGAAACCACTGGGATAATTAATAAACTAAATGGCATCTAAATAACAAATAATTAAGCATCCTTAATTCTAAATAACATAGTTACGTTAGGTAACTATTTCAAACAAGTTGAGTTCTTCACATCTTCAAAGAAGGTTTTGTTGTAATCGTTGACTTTCCCTTGGAATACTGGGATTCTTCTTTAAGGGTGAGTTTTTGTTCACTATATTCTCTGGTTATCACTTTTTTCAATAAATATATCATATATTATATATATATATATATATTATATATATATTCTATATATATATATATATATATATCTATAATATATGTATATATCGTATATATATATATATATATATAGTTATATAGTATATATATATAATATATAATATATTATATTTATTATTATATATTATATATTATATATATATATATTTAATATATATATCTATATAATATATATATATAATATATATATATATATATATATATATATATTAATATAATATTATATATTTTTATTATATATTGTATATATATATATTAATATTATATATATATATTTGATATATATATTTTAATATATATATATATATATTATATATATATATATATTAAATATATATTTATATATATTATATATATATATTATATATTTATATATTATATATATATATTATATATTATATATAATATTATATTATATATAATATTATTATATTATATAATATTTATATATTATAGTTATATATATATGATATTATATATATATATATATATATATATATATATATATATTATATATTAATACATATATATTAATATATTAATACTTATATATATATATTATATTATATATATATATATATTATATATATAATATTTATTATTATATATATTATATATATATATATATTAATATTATATATTATATATAATTATTATAGTAATATATATTCTTTATAATATATTATAGTATATATATATATTATATATATAGTAGTATATAGTATATCATAATATATATATATAGTACGTAATAATATATATATATATATATATTGAGATATAGTATTATGAATTATATATTATATATTAATAATTATATTATATATCGTATTATATATAGTATATTTTATAATTAAATAGTATAATATATATATATATTATATATAATATAGTTATATATATATTATATATATACTATATTATATTATATATTATATATATCTATTATATAATATATATTATGATAATATTATATATATAGTATATTAATTATTATTAGTTTATATTAGTATATATATATATAATAATATATATTATAATTAATATATTATATATAGTATATATATATACTATATATATATAAATATATTATATATATATAATATATATATATATGTATATATATATACTATATATATATATTATATATATATATATTATATATATACTATATATATATAATTAATAATATATATAATATATATAATATATAATATTATATATATTATATATATATTTATATATATATAATATATATTATATATTATATTATTATATATATATATATATATATATATAGTATTATATATATATAATATATAATATATATATATATATATAATAGTATATATATATATATATATATATATATATAACTATATCTATATGTATATATATAGTATATATTATATAGTTATATATATGTTATATACTATATATATATAGTATAGGTATATAGTATATTATTATATATAATATATATATTATATATATGTGAAGTTATGTTGATTGATGGCGCAAGCTGGAGCATAGTGTCTGAGTTTAAACCAATTTTAGGGTATGTTGTTGGATAGAAGGGATACGATGATGAAAGAGTGTGTAGGATAGTTGTGAATTGGCAGAGGTAGGTTGCTGGTCGCAATTAAATCGGTTGGGTGAATGTAAAGGGCTCAAGTCTTGAGTGCGCTAGCGTCTTACGATGAAGGGTATTGTTGTTACTATGTGTTATTGTATGTAAGTGAGACGTATGGTCTGGGAATAAGAAGTTGATAGGATCTACAAGTTCAATGTGTTCAGGAATGGACAATCTCTAGGGTGCATGCTAGGTGTGAAAAGAATTTAATAAAGTTAGGGAATGAATCGTATTGAGAGAGTTGTAGTGGTGTAAAGAAGGGGTAAATGAGAGAATAAATGAAAGTAATTTGAGATGGTTTGGTTATGGTCATGTGGAAAGGATGCATGAAAGTCGGTTGGTTAAGGCGGAGTAATAGTGGAGAGTGTGTGGAACTGGCGACCGTACTCTGGGAGAGCCGAAGAGGAAGGATGTGGGGATGAGTCGGTGACGAGATGTTAGTGACAGGAGAGAAATGTGGAGTTTGGCAAGGCGAGAATAAAGGGCATGATAGGAGAGAATAGGCGGGTTGTTGTTAGTGGGGCTGGTTTTGGACTGACCACCTGGGCAGGGGATAACCCTACATTGACGATTACCATAGTGAGGGCCCGTCGCGGTCCATGATGCTCTAAGGGGTGGATTTTTCTGTCTGTGACGAGCACTCACTAATTAATGGTACAGAGGGGGCGGTAAGTGCTGGCTTCTCTTTTCGACGTTGTCCTGTCCTCCTTACTCACTGTCTGTTTCTTTTCGATGCTTGTTAACAGACACCTTACCCCCAATGCTTGGGGGCACCAAGAGGAAGGTCGAAGAAGAGAAAGATGAATATCATATAGGTTAAAGTTTATCAGTTATTATAATAATTAAATATTATATATATAGTATATTTGGTATATATACTTAATATTATATATTATATATATATTATTATTTAATATATATATTAATAATATATATTAATATAATAACTTAAATATTATATATAATATTAAAATATAAAAATATATTATAATATATATATAATTTATTACATATATATATAATATATATTTATATTAATATATTAATATATATATATATATTAATATATCATTGTATTAATATATATATATTATAATATTCTATAATTATATAGATATATATATATATATATATATATATATATAATATATATATATTATTATATATATAATACTTATATTATATTATATATATATCTTAATTATTTATATATATATATTAATATTGAGTATATATAATTATATACTATTATATATAGTTATATCATAATTTATATATGCTAATTAAATAATAAGTTGGTTGACTCCTAAGAAATCGAGAATAAATCAATAATAATTAATAATGATATCTGTTCATATATTTATATATTTATAAATTAATATATATATTTTAGTGGTAAAATTACATTAAATATTTTGTAGATAATATATAAATATAATATAAAATATAAAAAAAACATATAAAACCCTAAAAATAGATATATTATAATAACTCTATAATTACCTACACCTATATATAACCTATACACTAATAACCTTAAACCAAGACTTAAGCCTAAATTAAACCTAACTAGCTTAATTTTTATAACGTAGAGTCATAACCCACTTATATTAAATGGTCTATATACAATTAATAATACTTATATATATCATATTATATATAATATATCTACTATTAATATATAATATATATATATATATATCTATATAATATATTATATTATATATATATATATATTATATCTATATATATATAATATATATATATATATATATAATACTATATAATTTCTATCTTTCATGCATCTTTCTACTTATATTTTCGCCAAGAATGAGGTGTAAGGGCGCGAACGGGTCTATCGGAAAGAAAAGCACGTAGATAAACATGATCACAAGTCGATCAAAGTATAAGCCCATAAGCCTTAACCAGCTACCCCTTCAGTACCTAATATATTAGAGGGAACTACCATCGCAGTCAAGAAAATCCACGCCTATTAAAGCTTCATGGACAGCGGATGGTAACCGTATATACTATCATACTATGGTCAGATTCGTATCAAATGATAATTAGGGTTATTCCCTGGTCCAGGTGGGCCAGCAACGGCCATAAATCACGGCACACCCTCGCAAATTCCTCCGCCATTCACTTGATCTCGCCTGTTATCCATCGAACCTGAATCTGTAGTCCGGATCTCCTGTCTCTCTATCCCAACTCACTGTCTACTTCTCTCTTCAACAGTTCCTTACCGACTCAATTCCTACTTTTTCTTCGAGTCTCCCCAGCCGCTTCGTTTTGCACAAACTAACTCTGCCACTATGAACCATCCGCCCTAGACTAACAGACACCTATCTTATCAGACTATCGAGCACTTTTCCCATTGCCCTATACCTATCTCAGACTATTACTTTTCTCTACTAATCTTTCTTCCACAATTTAATACCTTATCTTTGCAATTCCAATTACGCGAGCTCTCTATTAGGAACATTCATTCCATCTCTCTACTTGTTAAATCCACATATATACTCCAACGCTAGCTCTACTAGCATCCAATACTCGATTAGTCAGTCTTGAGAACACCGTGTCGATTACTGGCTCTACAATTCTATCATTTATATTCCGTATGACGTACTTTTGGGAGTACCTGGTTCGAAACAACTATCAAAGGAATAAAGGCGAGTTGGGAAGGAAGTGAAAACAGTAGAGAGCAAATAACCACTCATGTGAAGAAGAATCGCTCGCCTTATTTGGAGGAAACTCCATATCATTGCAACATCAGTCCCCTTTGCAATTACGAAACGCTACGAGCTATTTAGAATTGGTGCACAACCACGACACTACATGACAAATCATGCTATCTCTCAATTACTTACTTTACCTAGGTAGACATTTCACTCTGAAACGAAATGCTCGGCCTGGTGCTCTGCTATCTACATCACGTATATTATTCTGCGAAGATGTATTATTTTTTTCGGAGAATACTGGAGAGCTTTCTTAGAGCAGGTATAGGAGATTCACGTCTTGAGACTCCACAACCAATTGTAATGCAATACATTCTATTTTCATCTATCTAGAGCGGCTGATCACGTAACATATCACTAACACATAAAAACTATCTTCTCACTTTTATAACAGATAATAAATTATTACATCCCGGGACACATTCTTGGTTATTCATCACTTTCTTTGTGCATATCTCACTCAGTTAAACGTTAATATCTCTTTCAAACTTCTCACTTCAGATTCTGCCCTAACATTCAGAAAATTCATAATCCCCGCTAATATAAATGTGTATATAGATAATAATATATGACACTACCTACCACTACTAATTATATCCACATTACTTACACACACCATTCTAATAAACATATTACACCAATATTTTGACATCACCACCACCCACCGAAAATTCTATAATACATATAACCACACAATCCTATACCATAAATTGATCAATACACCCAGGAGACATTACTGCACATACACTTGTTCTTTTACCAGGCGACGGTATATTCATCTAAGTATCACAGGCTTACACTTCAGGTGTGGACGCTTTTATTCTTAGGCACGGCTGTTATTGAAATAGTTGTTCTCATATATATTAGAATCTCGAAAGTTTATAGTGTCTTGTATGGGATGTCTTTTTAGTCATTTGTAGGGTAATTTGGATTCAATAATATGACTAATTTTTTCTATATTGTTTTGGCATAATACATTAACTGAGAAAGATCCAACTCAATCTCTATATTGAAATTTTCTTTCGATAAACGTCATAAAAGACATTTAGAAATATCGTGTTGACTCATAGCATGTCCGGAAAGTCACTATACCACTGCCAAACAACCGTATATAAGTCACTTATACACCTGCCTATAACCAGGAACTTACCTTCCTATAATCTATCAATAAAATTGAGCGCCTGCTGGGCACTGAGATATACTCATGAAACTCTATGAGTATAATCCCTTACATTTATCTATCTTTCTCACCTCTTCTTTCTAATCATATTAGTTTTATCATATGTATAAAAGATTTGATCCAACTCTCATATAACCGACTTACCTTAAAACGCACCTTGTCTTCTACACAATCAGTCCTCAGTATATATATCAACTCGACGCATCTTCGAAATGACCAAAAATAACCAAGCATATAATACATTTACCCTACAAAACATCATAACTTATGTCCCCTTATAATTTTAACAGTTCCCGTATTCGTCCCTTACCGCTTATATAAGGGTAACTAATTATCAGAGGCTCTACTCTACCAATCCTTGGAACTTATATCCTCATTAAACTATATAACCTTTAAGTAACTAACAACTTCCTATAATTCCATCAATCAATGCTTCCGCCTCGGTCTTGATCATTTCACCAGTGAATTACTTTAATCTATACGTGCTAGATTTATCCAATTCTTACTAACATTTATTGCAACTCTATACCATACATATTAACTCTCCTTATCATCATAATAATCTCATCACTCAAATATAATCTTATCCTTCTGAATAACCAATCAACCACTACACATTCACTCTATCAACATCATATATATATATAATCTTCATTACTGGTTAATTTAATTAGTTGCAGATTTTCAAGTGTTCTGTAATCCTCACACTACTTCTACTACTCAACCTATACCTACAATTATACATCAGTTAACAAAGCACCATAAATTACTCTATTCATTATATTTACTAAGGTACAGATGTTCACTACTTATATCCATTCTTAACCTTTTCGTCGCTTCTTAAGAAGAGCTTCACCTATTACCTTGATTAAAGACCTACATGTCCCTGCTCCTCCTTCCATAATGATTACATATATATAATATACCTTACTTGATTTATTCTACACTACGTATATCAACGTTTTAAAGTTTATCTGTTATTTTTATCCGCTTTATATAATTCCAAGCCTCTTTCTTTTGATTCTTGCATCATTTGCTTCTTAGTAAGTTCACCATGCGTCTGTTATTTTACCTTTACACGCGCTTTTCGTATCACCTCTTCATCTTCCCACCATTCCTCGTTACCCGATTCTACTCTATTAGCACATCCCATACTTCCTTTGCACTACTAAACTTTAATTGCGTATCCATTTCATAGAGTTGCCCCAGATTTGTATCAGTATCATACTATAGTTTATACTAATCACACATATCTATACCGGATTTATACTAGCGTGACGCTCTAGACTACATCTATTTATTTACCTTAATATGTCTTGCTCATCTTAACTTCTTCACTCTGTGTAATTTCTACTATCCTTATTCGTTAATCAACTCATTCCTATTTATTCCATCCCAAGCACCCATACTATTCATTTTATACCTAGTATAACCAACATAATTGATTATAGTATATACCCGATAATATTTATACCTATTCCTGTATATACACCTAACAGATTTAACATAGCAACCACTACTTCAACATTCTACATTTTACACTCAACCCTAAATCTAATTATTACTTTTCCAACTTTCGTATCATCTTCACTTACTATATTACATATATATAATATATAACCTATATATACCTAGAATATATATATAGTATACTTATGGAAGCTGTACTTTTGAGTGTTTAAAATGAAAGTTAAATTGTACTTTATACACACATAACCTTATCTCCCTATTCTACACAGAATCAATCAACCATCATTATCCTCTACCATTCTTGCGGATTTCTCCGAGCATCATTATATATCGGTATAAGTAATAGATTAGCCAATACTATACCTAAATAACCACCTGTTATATTTCATCCCTTTTTTTTAATAATTCATATCAGTGAGTTCCACAATGAACTTAGTCAATCTGAAGATCTTATTCAACACCCCTAATCCAGATAACTTCATGTTCGTTATATCCAAAAATTGAGTACTCTCTTATCTTGCAACGATATTATCCCTCCGATGGACCATACGTTCACAGTAACCATAACGATACTTTTTTTTTTTTTATTTACAGAATAAATTTTAACCATTAAGAATATGCTAGGACTTATCACATACATCATAATATAAGATCTTATAGTTATATAGATATATAACTATAATTATAGTAGATATTTAGCTGTTCGTTACCCGGCATGATACACATCATTACAATAATTAGCATAAACATCTACTTCGTCTTTATACTACTCTTACAATTTATTATTTATCCCTACACCAGCTAACCTTACACACAGATACTTCACTCACCACACCACTTATATTACAATATTCTTAGATTTCCTTTCTTATACTTTATGTTATTTACAGTACTAGACATAGACGAGCAAAGTCAATTTATTGCCCTTTATCTAAATACATCCATCTAACTCTATACTTCTATCGCCTTCTTATCTATATAATTATATCACATTTATTATCATTATTAGACAACGCTGTTGAACAACGATAGAGGATCAACTATTGTTAAACAATATCTAACTTGGCATCCGTTTGGACCACTCGTAAATGAGACCTTAAATCGACTATGTCCGTGTTAGTATCTCTAGCTCTGCGATTTGAAACGAACCTAAAAACATAGCAAATACACGAGGCTTTGTGATTAAGACATTATTTTGTCAGGCACAAAAGATATGTAAGGTGGTAGTAGGAAAGGTTCTGTAATGGTTATATACCGACACGAACAACGACTGATCTATACGATATGAACACTTTGGAGTACGCACTTTTAGTCACGATTCTTCTACGTATAGCCGACAAGATTGGCAACTTATTTCCACCGTATCGTTTGTGATAGTGCTAAATTCTTTCTCCACGTCAATACTACCACAGAAACTAGAAAAAGTTATAACTAAAGAACGTTTTATTAATTGTCTGATAGGCTAAGTACTGATGTTCTATTTATGAAGAGATGTAAGAAATGTGATATAATCTCAGTGGCTACAACTTGATTTAGGAAATTGGATATTAGTGGATTTATTAGGGTGTTATTGTTAAACCCCTGTAGCTCATTTGAGCCTCGCGATGGAGCGTAATAATTGATGGGTGTAATAGAATATTACATTGGAGAGATTCGTCTATAATAGAGAGATAAGGGGATGCGGGCAGTCAATCAATTAGTACACCATATATGCCTAAATAAAATCACATGGTACTTTTATTATGTAGTACTTCTGCTCGATAATTCACTCTACATCGTCCCCTGGCAAGTTTTTCAGTTCAGCGGCGCGAGATGCCCCGCCTATACGCGTAGTGGATAATCCACATTCATATCATTCTTGGACCTACCAACATGATCCAGGAAAGCTAGAAAAAGGTGGCTAGTTGTGTGTGGACACGAGAAAAAAGAAGAGAGCAGACGATCAAAAGGGAGAGTGATGGATGGGGATCACGTATTTAAACTTCTGTGCTATGGTCCGCGCATAAACACCGGACATATTGTGTCAAAGCCAATGTAATATAGACCTGAGTAAAGGACAACAGCGAAAGGAATACGCCTTATTGTACCCAAACGTAGCTTAAATTAAGTCAAAGCGCTGCCAGTAATTATTAATCTATCCATAATAATAATACTGTCCAACTCTTTGTCATTAGTCGCACTTAAGCACACCTCACAGATACGCTACTAGTTGGGAGATCGTATAGGTTGTATGAGCGATTCGAGGGTAACCGATATGGTTCAGAAATAAATAGACTATTTTGCTTTGTTTGATCTTTTGTATTTAAATGGATGTAGAGGAGTTACTCTTAGTATATGTTTTGCGATTATCTTCATCTCTTTAGTTTGTATATACTAACCAGTAGATAACACGCATACTGAGCACTGTTAATTTACCGAGACTAACTACCCCCAGTTAAAGAGAGCATACTTAATAATTACCTATAAGAGGGTGCAACTCCTATATCCTCTATACCGGTGGAAACCGACCAATCGTGTTACCCACACGCTAGAGGTGGCAACTTAACGTTTATATAACCATTTTAACAGATGATGAGTCGAGTTGTTAGAGACGCCTACTCTGAACCACCCCTTTTAATTTTAGACGCTATCCCTTTGGTCTCCCGGCTATCCCTCTAAGTTACATATATCTAACAGTCCACCTGTATATACGGCCCAGTCATGATTAATTAAGTCACCTTATGAACATCATTAACGTAACTTTGATCATATTTTTCTCCAATTTATACATTATAGGATCTTGTGTAGTAATACCAATGCAACAAAGAAGAATCATTGGCGAGCGACACCAAGTAGGGTTATCAATGCGTTTCGAGATGTATCTTTTGCGTATCATTGTCTGTCATATGTTCATATATATAAATACCTGTACTTTTATCTATATTATATTATATATATATATATATATATATATATATATTATATTATATAAATATAATATATATTATATATATATATATATATATATTAATATTATAATTTATATATATATATATATTATATATATCTTTAATATATATCTTACTTAACAATGATATATCTATAAATATATTATTATATATTATATATATATGTTTATTATATATATATATATTTAATAATATTTAATAATATAACTCTTATAACATTGCAGCCAACCCATTGCCAAGTTTACGCGAACCTAGACCATGGTTCTTTTGTATTTGAAATCAAGATGCATGATTGGTAACCATATAGATATAGTATATATAATGGAGGGTCAAAGTATCCATTCCAACTTAATATTGCATGTGTAACGCAAATGAAAGCTAGGGAGTGCATGGTGTTTGGTCGCTCTATTTGTTTTTGTGATTCTAGCAATACCGGTCTTGATATTGTTTTCTAACTACCTTAACATCAAGCTGTCAGTTGCATGCCAAACTACAACCTTAGATTGAGTAGGAAGTTGACCGAGCACTTGGCTGTATGTGGGTGAATTTTCGTCATGATTATTTTGGGAGGTGCATCAAGGAGTAGGAATTGGATAAGAGAACTTAGCAACACAATGATCGCACTGCATTGACAAGGGTAAGATCTTTCAAGAAACAAACCTTGTGGGCACCAATACTCCGAACAATTATAGACAAAACTGGAGAAGAAGCATTGAACGGTAGACGACAAAGTAAAGGCAAAAGAGGGAATTGAAACGCATCTGGAATGTGATCAACGGCAAGCAAGAGTAATAGGACTGTTTGGTGACGAGCGCTATTCTGCCACAGATGTTGCTGATATCATGCAGTTGTGGTTGTGAAGCACATGTTTGGTAGGCCTCACATCCCATAAACCTATAGACTCTGTTCATCTCGCCAGAGCGTAGAAGGACCTTATGCCTGCCCGTTCTCGCGCACTTATTCGGTGTACATATCAATTCACCCAGGCAGAGAGAGGAGGCATGTGCTACCAACAGAGTAGTAGGAAGTGATAATGCGACTTGGTGAGGGTGTCTCGAGTGCAGCATTGAGCACACTTGAGAGGTACTGGATCCTGGAGATCTCATGCGGACTTCGGGAGAACTGTCTACTCCAACGTATATGAGTTCGTACCAAAGCTGTTAGTGTCCAGAATATGGTTGATAGCAGACATCCTCATCTTTGTTCGATTTGGGTCATTAAATCTGGAGAGTCAGGAAGATACTACATTACTCAGAGAAGGGACTCGAATACGACTTCTTCTTCTACCGAGCTTGATCTCAGAGCATACGATTAGTGTTAGTTTTACTTGGCGCATACTAGTGCTCGATTCGGTGAATATTGAGTCGGGGCCATTCCAGACACGTGTAGCGATAGTACGAAGAGATAGCGCGCAAATTGTCTGGTCAGGATGACAACAAAGAATATATTGTATTCAGACGAAGATATCGAGAAGGAATACGCAATGATGACTGATCTGCATACCACACGTAGCTATCACGCGACCAATATTAGTTATTCTAATACGTATCAAAACTATGTTAAAGAAGTATCGAAGCGCGAACGTGTCTGCTACTGTAAACTCTTTATACTAGTGAGGCAGGGAATTAATCTGTCGACAACAAGACTCACGAGTATATCTCACTAGGACACAAATGAATATCCAGGGAGAAACCTGTATCACATGACCTGCTCCAAATTTAACTGCTGCTACGAGGTTTCAAGTGACGGCGCTTAGTGCGAGATGGGGGGCTACATGTTTCGCTCACAAACTGTAAGAGCAAGTGTGATGTACGATTAGCAAAAGATAAATTAGAATTTGCTTCTGACCTAATTTATCTTTTCTCACCATCTCCTTAAACTAATTAGTAATTGATGGAGAGTGTTCACTAAAAGTATTTATCTCTGTGTCCTACACTTACCAATTGAGAACAAGTAGATCGTCTACTTCTTCCTACCTCACATCGACATGGCTCTGATGTGACTTCTGGACGTCAAACTACCAATGCATAAGATAAAATGACTCCGCGTCAATAGGGAATCATATCAATTGTCGCTAGAAGCAAGCACTATTATTGTTGGAAATATGTTACAGTGACCATCTCTTAATGATACAAGAGTCCTAATAATGATGGAGAGCTAGCTCAGCGTCTGGCTTTCCAACAGTGGCAGTACAGACGATATAGAGAGAGCAATGCGTATCGAGCATGCGACTAGGACTTCACAGATTCACGGTAGTGAGTATGCGCAGATATAGCTAGATATATGGATATCATGTACCTATGCATCAATAGATAAATAAAGCTTAGAATTTATGAACAAAGGTTGGATACCTGGTGATACTAGCGACCTCTCCCATGTGAGGAGTTTATACGAGAGTTAAACGATACTGTCTACATTGTTCATCTATACTACTACAACAATTATCAGTAGTAATAGAGGATAAGCAATCAAATATTATAAATAAATCTAGTAAAAAAGCTTTACTAGGAATGTGATATAGGTCAATACAAATAAAGTCATTAAACGCATAAATTCGTATAATATACAACGTCTTATTCTCAGCTGGAAAAGGAAGCTTTAGCTTATCAGTTTTACTAGCGGTCTTGAGGGAACTCGGGGTGACGACGTATGATAACACTCTTTTATGGTTCAAAGATTCGTGATCCACTTCCGATACACTCTCCCTCGTACTATGTAGACAAATACATGTTGGAACATTCGTTTATATTAGATATAACATCACGAGAGAGCGTTATAAACATTGCGTTGTCGAGAATCATTCTCAGTGCCACTGCCATTTACAAACATTTTTATTATATATATTATATACATTAAAGTTATAATAAAAATAATAATGTATTATTAATATTATAATTATAATATTAGTTTTATTAATTATAAATGTTTTGTAATTATACGCTATTCGAGTCACAGTACTGACCGTATCGGTAGTGGGATTAGTATTAGCGTACCACTCCATTATGAGTAGGTGAGTGACTCGGACCATGTACTGTTTAAATTCGTCTTATTTATCGCTTTTAAATGTCAATTATATTTATATTTTTAATTTTTAACTTTAATTAATATATATAATTTTTAATATTAATCATAATTAATATTCGTAAAATAAGTTTATATAAAAAAAACGATATATGTTATAATATTATATAATACATACGAAATATTAGTATATATTAATTAATGTGGTAGATAGTAGTATTCTATCTTCACTCTACCGCCAAGAAAGAAACAATTTGATAATCTATCCTACTTGAAACGACAGATTTTTGCTTGTATAATAGTAGCATTTCTTCATGTTTTAGTAATGTATACGTATAAAGGATATTTATTCTACTATTATATTAAGTAACTACTTTATTAGCATTTTGAAAGTAAGAATATAGTATATTCGAGTAATCAATAATCGTTGCTGGATGTAATAATTAACGATAAGAATGCATTTCAATCGAAAATATATGCCGGTGTGCCCTTTTCCTGACCATCTTCTTCCTTACATTGCAGATAGCACAGGTACTGAGCGGCATGTGGGTTTCGTGACCTCCACCGTCTTCTACGACTCCTGCTTTTTCTTGTGCGCAACAAATATTAACTGCTCAGGATCAAATAAACAGTATCAACTTTCTTCGCCATGTTCTTTTTTAATGGGCTAATACATTACTCTGTGAGTGTATACTCACTAATAAAATCTAAATATTCAGAAATAGTCCTACCAAATCATCTTTTGATTGTCTAAACGAAGTGTATAGTAGAAAAACTACCATAATTTTTACATAATAGTGAAGTAAGGAATGAATATTATGGGAAGTTCGGCTTATTACAAATTATTCTTCTAAAGTAATTAGTATGCAAAATAATATATATAAAATCTATGTTATTGCGGTTATGTATAAATGTTAAATTGATAGTAATGATCTATAATAAGTAAATATTGATTAGTTACTATATAACTAGGGGTGGGCATTTAAGAATTGAGCGAAAATATTTTGTTTTATTTGTTTAATTATATTTTATTTGATTTGTTATTATGAGTGTGCGTCCTGAGATTAACACCTCCTAATTATAAGATGGCGGGACGAGGTCACCCCATCCCGATCGCTTATCATTTATTTCTATTTCATTATTAATTTTAGATTATAAAAATGCAATAAATTTGGGAAAATATATTTAAGCAATGTTAGGTTATTTATAATAATTAGTATATAAAAGGGTAAGTAAAGTCAGTATTTTACAATTTAGGTTGGGTTATTTAATATATTAACGTAGTAAAAATATGTATCAGGTTGTGAGTACTGTTGAAGGGTATCAATTTACTACAGTATTGATTGTAGTCAAGTGAAGTCGATAGTTCAGTTAAGATGAGACAATAGAAATAACATTAGCTGACATGATTTTTTTTTAAAAAATGCAAGAAATATATATTAGTTATTTGTATATCATATTAATATAATTAAAGTTAATCTAGCATATTTTCTCTGATAGAATCTCTTCTAGTTTAACTATCTTAAAATGTATACATATTCTTAAGGGGATTTTAATTACTTTTTTCAGTTACACCTGGAGATCACTACATAGTTAGAGAGTCCTCAAATTGTACTAGAATAGGTAAGTTTAAAATCGATAAAAATAAAAGACTCATGCAAACACCACCTAATGAAGGAATTTGCAGCTGTATGCTACAGATATACTCTTCCTAGCTTTAAGGAAGAGAATTAATATCTTAATGCAAAATATCAATATGTAACAGATATTTTCCATCAGATAAGATGGTTGTAATAATGTCAGGAATCTATTCCACTATTCGCGATCTTTTTCTTATCCACTGCTACAGAGTCCACCAATGGTCCTACTTACCAATAATCTTGTATGTTCCACGAGTCTTTTGCAACTGAGGGTATATTAGTTGGTGGTGGTTCATAATTTTGATTGGTCCAGTTTCACGCTTTCTTATTAGCACTATGTTACCATATCTTGTTTAAAACCTTTATAGAAAAACAACCAAATACCAAATGTCTTTGTGCACTTTCTGTGACTATATACAATCTTTTGCCTTCTGATCCCAACTAATTTCCAAGAGATGGGCAAACTCTTTTTTTTGGTATTAGTGACTTCTCCACTTGCCCATTTACAATGGGTCTGTCGTTGAGCCCACTTGATCTCTGTACATGTCATATAACCTTATTGGTTGACATGGGTCTATCTAAATACTATAAAAAAAATACACCTCTTGATATCTGCAGCTTCGTTTGAGCGACACCCTCTACTGTCCGCTTCTTTTAACCTTCCGGATTCTTGCTCGATCATGCATAGTTTCACGCGAATATTTGTTGTTAGTTTATAGGCCAAGGATGTTTCATACTGTCAACACGAATAGACGGCTTGGAGAAACTGAAATATGTTGAATGTGGAAAGAAAAGTTTTATGTGCCTTTGTTAGAGGAAGAGAAACGGGTTTTATTGTGTATTGAAATTCAGCGATGTGTTGAGTAGTGATTTGAGGATACCCGCGAGATAGTTCTATTTCTCAGGGATTATGGAAGGAAGAAGTGAATTAGTAAGAGAGCGTTGGAGATCCGATGCAACCAAGTCGTACACACTGCATGGAATACTGGTTGGTGGGCGTTATATGAGAAGGTTTAGTCATTCTGGGTTAATAAATTTAGATATTGGTCCTATTTATGTGTCTTTCATTAGTAGATAGTCTAATAATTGGTTTTTGAGGGCTATAGATTATACCTTAGGGTGGTCACACATAATTGTTAAGTCAAAGATTTATCGAATAAAGTTTAATTAACCGAATAGTGAGAATTTTCATTTTGAACTATCTTTGGCAGTATATATACAGGGTTAAGATGCAAGGTCTATTGTTGGAGCCAGAGAGTTATAAAATATGCTATTCCTAGAGCCTCAGAACCAGGTATATAGTATTAGGAGGAGGGCATGATTTGCTCAGTTTTGTGGCAATAAGGACAGAAGATTTTGCTATGTAGTTATTTTTTTTTTTTTTTTTTTTTTAGTTATATTTAATGAGGTTAATGGCACGACTGATTTTGTTTTTAGTTTATTTAAATAATTCTAACGGTTTTCGTATTGAGTGTTTAATATTGTGTATATTCTTCTGTTGTCAATGATTTATAGATGTGATTTATTTTATTAAATTTTATATGTGAGAGATGGATGGGATAATAGTATATTTTGTTTCGGCACTGGGTTCTGATATAACTATGCAATGACCTTAATATCTGACATTTTGTCAGAACAGAGTGGTTCATTGATGATTATATCTATATTATATAATATTTTTGATTATATATATCACTTGTGTTTAATATTATATTTTTTATTAATTTCTTATCTGTTGGTAATATTATATATTATATTCTATATATATTTGTTTCTACTTCTAGTCGAACCTCATCATCATTATATCTATAATATAAGTTAGGTTGTTAGTATTGGGGTTACAGTAATATATATTATATATAATTAATTTATTATATTATATAGATATTTTTATATTATGCGTCGGGTGGTGAGTTTGACTCGGACGCACCGTTAGGCTAATTACTTGAGTTTACTTCTTTTTAATTATTTTTATTTTTATTATTATTATTATTTTTATTTTATTTATTTTATAATATTATTTTGATTATTTGTTGTGTTTTTTTGTTTGTGTATTTTTTTTTTTTTTAAACTTTGTATTATTTTTTTTATTTTTTTTTTTTTGGTTTTATGTTTGATTTTGTTTTTATTTGGTTTTTGTGTTTATTTTTGTTCTTAGGTCTGAATTGGGTGGTGTTTTGTTTTGATTTTGTTATTTTTGTTTTTTATTTTGGCGTTGGATGAATTTTTTGATGTTTTACGTTTTATGTTTTGGGTTTTGTTATTTTTTTTATTTATTTTTTTTTTTTTACCTGACTCTCCCTTCTAATTGTCTACTTTTTGGTATATTTAAATAATTTTTTTTGTTAAAGTTCACATGGCCCTCAATTTATGTTGGTCATTAAGTCACTTATCAAAAAAATAATTAATTGTATATTTTCTAATATTATAGTTATTTATTTAAGTTTTGAATAATCCTGCTTGAGTTCTATGCCTGATCTGTTTGGAGGTGGTTTGTAAGCGGACCACGTCTATTTGAGGGTGTGACTTTCGGACCATCTGTTTTTAATATCGCGTCTTTTTACGTATAAATTCAATTTTATATTTAATTTTTTACTATAATATTAATATTATTTTATCATTAAAATCGTAATTAAGTTAATAAAATGTCTAATTTAATTGATTAAATTAATAATACGAATAAAAATAAGTGTGAGTTTCCGATTCATCCCCTTCTTCCGCCCAAAAATTTTGTATCACTTTTCTTGATATTCGGTTTTTTTATTTATATTAATTTCATTTTTTTAAAAAATTTTCCTTTTCATTATACTTCATAAATAACTTCTTTTTCTTATGTACATTTAAATTATCTTTTATTGTTATTAATATAATTGTTATTATTATATTCACGTAATTATTTTGGTTTTATTATTTCTTGTTATATCATTGATTGGCTAGTTATATTTCTTGTTGGGTTCCGGAATGTTGGTTCCAACTCTTTCGGTTTTTTCTTTCCAGGTCAATTTTTACTCTGCCGCGGGTGAATCCAGACAAGTTAGGTTTCTCCCTGCTTTTTTTGGCGGGCGAGCTATACTGCTTGGATTCGAGGAGAAATTGATCTTTGCCAGTTTAAAAGCTAACATACTCGATGTGTATCCCACTTGAAAATATGATACTATACTAATCCGATCTCTAGTCAATTCTTTTCCAGTTTATATTTCTGGATTCAGGACCTGAAGTTCATGTTCAAAACATCATTTTTCAAATCAGTGAAGTATTTTTGTCTATTTCGCATTATACTGACGACCAGTTTGTTTTACCCCTAATTGTCGTTATTCTGTTCTAATCTACTCTTTTTTAAAAATCTTAGGGAAAGAATACTTTCTGTCGCTAGCTATTATGTCATCTTATGAGTCTGAATAATTATAAGACCTGTGTGCTTGGAGTTATACTTAACTATAACCTTAAATTTTATGGCTTTATATTAGGTGCTATAGGTGTCATATAATGTCGAGCGATAATATTCTTCTTTTTTCTTTATTTTCTTTCGTATTTATCTTTTTTTTTTTATGATTTTGTATCTAGATGTGGACCGAATCACCCTCTTAGATATTTGGTTGTTTCTGGGTCTGGTTCGGTGGTGTTCTATCTTGTTTGTCTTTCTTCTTTTCGCCCGTTGCCTGCTATATTTATCTATTTAGTGTTTGATAGGAGAATTTTGAGGAACAAAGGAGGTTTTTATGTATGTATAAGAAGTGTATATCCATGCTCATTCTAATATAGGATAATCTACAGCCCTTATCTCAGATTTTATTCATGCAGTAGGTCATCTTCTGTTTGTTAAATGCCTAGCTTCACTTTTAAGAATTATTTGTTATGCAATTTATATGAAGTCTTTTTGCAATGACATCCAAGCCACTCCAATGTTAACTTTCATAAGTTGCTCCAGAGCAGTGATGATAGTATATTGGCAGAACTACAGCTTTTAAAAATTATAAAGATAAGAAGGCTGTATTGTATTGTCATTTTAACCATAAGTGCAAAGAGGTGTATTTTCCATTGTTCAGTACTATTAAGAGTTCTTTTACATGGGTTATATCTTTGTATGTTACTTGTTTGCAGTCCAACATCTAAATAGTAAATATTAGTTTGCTCCCAATTTCCCAATCATTTCATGCTAACATTTGTGAGGAGATATATTAGGCGGGACTATGTGGAGGAGGGAGTCGCGGACCCGAGTTGATCTCTTTATTCGCGACTCGTGTGCTCATGTTTCGACCCCATTATGACTCACGCATATTGCTCTTCGTTAGGACATCGCTACAAAGGTAACCTAGGCTTGTGCAAATTTCTCTGTATGTGGTTCTATTATCCCACTTGCTCTTCAAAGACGAAGAGAATGAAATTTTTGGAGTGTTACTTTATATTGTTATTTGAGCTCCAATACGCATCCATATTTAATAACTAAGTTATGGTCACACTATTCCTGCAAGTTCTATATCGTTTATGCAACTACTGTACTTTATCTAAATAGTATCTCTACTTTCAATGTTTGGTTTTTTGTCTAATATTACTATCTTTAATTATTATTTGTTCAATTCTTATGTTTATATTGTTTGTTTGCTTGCGTGATGAGTCCCAACTCATCATTATTATTATATATATATATTGTCCTACTTCCAATCTCCTTTCCTTTTTAAAACTGTTTGCAATAGTCATAACCAAAATCTCCTGTGTAGTCTAGAATACTATCTTCTCTAAATATTTGTAATTTATCCTATTGCTACAAAGAAAGCTTTTCTCTTAGATGGGTCTTAATGATCAGCCTGCCTTCTTCTTTAATTTCTTGTATGGCCCCCTTTGTGTACGTGTCCGTTGTTGCTTTTACTTTGGAATGTATATTTTATTGTGGCTTCTTTTCAGATTTGAGTTCAATGGGATTGTATTTTTATGTGCGTAGTATCTTTCTATCACTGTCGGCCCCTGTTCTTGTACAATTGCCCTGTGTGCTCTCTTACAGAAAACATTCCTGAACTGCCCTCATGCCTCTCCTCTATTAATCTTGACTCTCTAACCCTATCTGCAGTATCGATCACTTCTGTGCTTTTGACAATTTGCGTTAATTTCTATCTCTGGTCTGCGCTGATCGCATTCCATATGCCGTATAGTTCTCTGCCTTCTGTGTAGGGTAAATTTTTTAGTAGGGTGGTCTTTTGGTTTTTTTTGCTTCTTTGTTGGTGGACTTTCCCGTGTTTTTTTTGCCCGAATATCTTGTTCGCTATTATATATCTCTTATTAATCTGGTCGTGGTTATTTTTGCGTATATATTGCTTATTTTAATTTCTCATAGTTAGTTGCATACCTTTGTATACTTTGTTTTTTTCTACTTTTCATTGCAATGTTTTTATGCTCCTCTGAGTGCATCTGTTATGAGGCTTTCTATTTCTTGCTTTCCAACACTGATTAGCTACTTTTCAAATTTGATCTTTTGTGCTTTATTAATCACCCTAAATCTTTTTTCTTTTGTCCTACATGACGTGCGAGCACCGCGAGGTTATATCGTTAAGTCTACATGGCGTGGGCTTCGTTCCATTCTTACATGCAGTTATTGGAAGTGAGAAGAATCATCATTTACTTTACTATCTTAGCATATTTGATAATAATGCAACAGCCTTTGAGTTTCTGTAAAGTGGATAGCTGATTTTCTTTTACTCAAGATTATTTATTAGTTGATACTTATATATCTCAGTTGGCAGACTCTGGGAATTACTAGTCGCTATCCTCTATATGCACTAGTTAAGTGAATTTTGATATCTAGTTGCGCACCTTTTCTCGGTTATGTATTTAATACTATATTTATTTTACGAGAGTCATGTTTTTCTCATGAGATGTTCGAATTAAGAGTGATGAGCTCGCTCCGTGCTACCATTATGTACACTAAATAGAGGCTTGTAAGAGGACTCGTATTTTATATTCATTTGTCGTAAGTTTTTCTTATATCTGCTCAGTAAGTTAGTCTGAGTTTGTGTTATATCATTGCTCTTAGTATTACTATGTAGTAAACAGTGAAATTGAGATTCGCTAGTAGTAGACTTACTCATTGTCTTAGTGAACTTATATCGTAGTTATGGAGGTTAGAAAAATTTTATTAGGCATTATATATATGAGAGTTTTGGTGTCTTTCTTATTCTCAATTTTCCTTTTTTGCATATACATTACTTATTGTATATAAATAATGTAATAATATTATATTTTTATCTTATCTGAGTACTTATCCGTGCGGGCCCTACCTCTTTCTTGCCCTAAGTGTGAAAATGCTGTTGGTCCCCTTTTGATTTTTTTTAAGTTATTATCATTAATTAATGGAATATTACTTACTATTACTAATAATTTCTTATTATTATATTATATTTCATTTATGTAATATCTTATACCTATTATTCCTCATTCATTATTCTGTATCCTTTAAGAAAACTTTTCTTTACAAATCTTCAAAATTAAATTACTTTCATGAGTCCTGATATACCTCAGTTCTTATTAAAATTACCTTCGATTTAAGAATTTATTTCAATCTACAACCACATCCAATTTGGCAGTATAATGTGTCAAGTAATTTCCATTGTTATCTCTTCGCCATCAATTAGTTAAATCATCATATTTCTTCATCTTATCGCGATACTTCTTTTTTTCTTTCCCTATATGGGGGTCACGTAAATTGGAACATGTTTTCTAAGTACTTTTTCGAGACGGGTTTTTTAACTTTTTGAGTATAACATACAATGTAAAGAGAGGATTCTCCGAAATTATTATACTAAGAAACAGTCTTATTTACGCTATCCATCAGCTACCCTTGCCGCACTGCGAGTATTTAAGGCGTAACCACTAGGTTATTATAGTATATTAAGCTATATTCATATCTACTATGAATTTTCCTTTCTCTTTTTCATCTTGTTATCGCTCATGTTCTCGTTTTTGAGTGACCTACTGTATCATATTTCTTGTAGTTTCTATTCAACAACGTAATGTCTTGCTTTCTTAGGTCTATTCTTTAGTGTGTTCTGCTATTAGGTGCTCTTGAATCCATATAAAGCCGCGATCAGGCTGTCTTGTTCATCTCTCCTGTGCAAATGTGTCTTTCATTTTATCAAAATGTCATTCATTATTATTTTCAACTTTCATTTTCTCTTCTTATATATTTTTTTTATTTTTTTTTTTCATATTTTGTTTGTTAATTACAGTTGTTTATTAGTTAAGAAATGCGCATCATGTGGGATGCTGCATACAACTAGGTTCACTTATTGGCTGTATATAGAGTCGAATTGTGGCGGGGCCTTTGTTATCTTCCTATTTTATTAAATAAGATATGTTTTTGGGAGGACTGAGGTTTTTGTTGTCTTTACCGGGATGAAGATATTTTTTTTTGTCGTAAAATAACATTTGTGGAATTTATTGTGTGAAGCTAAGAGGGATGAAGATAAAGAAAATTACTGTAAGAAAAAGAAAAAACTTTTAAAACTGTAGAAGAAAATAGATATAAAAATAATTGATAAAAATAAGCAAGATATAAAGAGAGAAGTATAGTATAAATTTATTGAAAAAAATGTGGAATATCGATGCCGTATCGTATATTGAACTGAATGAGTGTGAGTTCTTAACTATTACGTTAAAGAGGTCCTAGGTTATGCAGCTTTTAGCGTCTTGATCAGGCGACTTCTAATCTCATCGGGCTCAGGAAATTGAGTCTCCTTGGTACTCATGTTTTTAGACATAGAGGTTAAATCCCGTAGTTAACCTATTCCAATATGTGAGATTGGAGACTCGTCCTCAACTTCATTATTAACACCATATAAAGAGTGCTTTAAATAAATAATAAGGTGACAGGTTCGACCTTCCCGCTAATGCATGATAAAAAATGATATTCAAATTTCTTTTCAGTGCTGCAGAGGCGCTTCAGATGGATAGAGTGAATGAATTAGACTTAAGCACGCTCACGCACATCTACTTATCCCTCTTCTGGAGTATTAAGTTTTATGGTAGATAATCTGTAGGGTAATAAAGGGACGCGTTAGTCTTCCACGAGGCGTATTCTATAATGTCTCCTGTTTATAAAACCGACAAAGTTTTTGCCACAGCGTCAGAGATGGATGATTGCTAAAATTGGATGTAGCATCGTATAAACACAATCTAATAGGTTATAGTATAAATATAATAAAATTTTAAAATTATTATCTCAACTATGATTATAGTACTTTAATCAAATGTTATGATTTTCGGACCATCTTGTGTTTGTGCTCGCCAAAAAGTAAAACAAATATAATATAACTTTGTATATAACAAAAGTTTATTTTTATAATCTCAAATACTTTTAGTATATTCTTTTGATACTAAATTTTGAAGGAAAATTACTAATATTTTTTTAAAACTATGGTAATAACATAAAATCAACTTGTACCATAATCTAATAGATTGTGCTTATACTAATTTTGAATACACAGGGAATATCAAATAACAAAACGAGAATTAAGCACATTAAAAATTGCATTAATTCTTAAACTATCAACATTAATTTCAAAGCAACCATTACGAAATAAAGAAAAAATACAATTTTATCTAGGGATCCCATAGTATTTATTGTGAAATTTATGTATAGTGACGATATGCCTAATTCCTGCGCTCCGGTCTAAAGATTTAGCTCACAATCTCACCCCAAAGTACTCTCTTCCTCCCTCCCTCTCCAAGAACATATTCGATCGCAACCCTTAAGAGCATCTTTATTCTCTTAAATTAAATGGTCCAATTATAAAAAGAGTTAACTTATCAAGATTCATGGCATATATTCACTCATGTCATAAAAATGCAGGATTCATTATAACTATTCTGATAACACAGTACTTACTTGATCAAACCCATAATGCTAACAATCTAACAATACACATACATTGCTACAGTAGTACAATCGCGGACGTGATATGAACACACGACATCCGAAATTCTTAAACGCAATCGAGCAGCAAATATAGCAAGAAGAAAATAAATATAATTTTTATTGTCAGCTCAAATCTACATCAGGTAGCACCACCCACACACAATTTATTCAACACGAATAATACTACTATTATATTATTTTATTTATATCCGAAATAAATTATATCACAAAAGAATATTCATTATTTCCGACGATAATATAGGTAACCATATATATATAATATATTCTATATAACTCACCTAGTATGTGATCTCTATTTTTTGTATTATATTATCATTTATATATATAATATAAAATATATCCTTATTATTTTCACTTTTCTATAAGTATAATTAGATAATTATATTAAGTCTACAGATAATTACATTTATTGATCAGTAGGCCGCTTCCCTAGCTTTCGAGATTTGGCTATGTAATTGATGTCACTCGACCTACTTTGATTATTCCAATATCAACGATATTTAAGTTATTTAATTATTTGGTTATATAAGTAAATTATTACATACGGTATATTATATAATATATTATACTAACTATATTATATATAATTTATAATATATTATACGTATTATACTATATGAGAAACTTACTACGAGTAATATTATTGTAAATATAGGTAGTATTAATATATATGTAAATAGTTTAGGATTAGAATCTTATATAAGTTATTACAATTTTGCTATCTATTTATATCTTTATTCCTCAATTATATTTTAATTTATTAATGGATAGAATAAAACTTAAGTATCAGCAATAATGATCATTGTAGTATATAAATAAGAATAAATATATTATATTATTATATGTACTATTAAATATATATATATATTATTTATCTAATAAATATAGATAATATAAATATCTTATATATATACTATATTACTATTATTATTAGATAACCATATACTATATATATATCTATATATAGAGCTAGCGATTATATATATACTCATAAATATAATATATATATATAACCGACTACTTAAGAAGGTATATACATACGACAGACTTCGATTTTTCCCTTACCAAGTATCTCATCTGGATATCTGAGAACGAAATATTTTGAAAATAAGTTTTCAATGATTTACCATTCACTACATATAGGAAAACTTTCAAGTGAAGGGTCATGTCTCAACTCATGATTTTGCCAAAATCAACGATAAAGATAATAAAAATTCGAGCTTCGCTTCTAAATTTTTATATTATGTATCGCATTTTCAACAATCATTAGCTAATTATTATCTATATAACTCATAATATAATTAATATTAATATCTATAATATATATATATACTTAACTAATATATATTATATATATTATAATAATAAATATATATATATATATAAATAATTATTATTAAATAATTATATAAATATATAATAAATATAATATATAATATTATATAATAATGTAATATATATAATATTAACATTAATTAATATTATATACTATTATATATATAATATTATTAATATAATGATATATATGTATATATATTAATATATAGTATATTAATATATATATTCATACATATTATTATATATAATACGGTATAATAATATATATTATTTATTATTTAATATATTATTATTATATTATTTAATTATTATATTATTTATTATTTATTATATTATTTAATTTTTAATTTATTATTTATTATATATTATATATTTATGTTACATTATGTATTTAAATTATTCATATATTACTATTATAATTATCCTTCTATGTATCCACAAGATTGGGGTAAGGTGTGTAAACACTACCCGGGACAAGATAAAGAGTAAGTAGCAAAGTATAAAATATTGAACGATCTTGGAGAAAGGAGCAAGCTCCAGCTTTCGCCACATTTATATCCTAATATTAAGTTATTAGAAACCGATCCGCGTCTATGAGATAATCTTCTCCTCAGTGCTAGAGCTAATCAAAGGACTGGGACGCATTCACCTCTCAACTGTGTGCATTACTTACGTCAATGTGGGGTTCATCTCCATGTAAACAAACTATAAATAACCTCCTGACAAAACCCCAAAATCACCCCTATTTATGCATCCTTTTACTTATCTCCACCCTCTGCATAGATACTAACATTCCTCTCCTCCAGGCATCCTTTACTTTGACTTCATAATCCCACATTTCTTAGGTCTAACAGCCGGTCAAAATTCCCAACACACTCACCATAACACCCGTATTTAAATCACAACGAGAGCATAATCATCCATTACCTTTATTACCTAAATGACGCCATAACACATACTCTATATCAATGATACCTCTTGTATTATCTCTCATTTACACTTTCTTCACAACCACACACCCCCTATTTCGAATTACCTTTCATATTATTTAAATATCAAAATTAGTGCCTACAAACCTAACTACACGCCTTACAATTAACCTTCTCTCTTCTCCTTTCTTTGTTACGGTTATACCTCTTATTCTTGAATGTACTTGCTTCCTTCTTGTCCTGTACATGGTAACAAAGGTAACAACCAACTACCCTCATGCAAGACCTAGCGCCACTCCAATCATAGTCAACATTTATTATACATCTATCCAAAATGGATTAAATAGCACGAGCTAACGCTTATCCTACCTTCACACTTTCTTACACAACTCCTCATACGATCCGTTATCCCTTTATTCATTCCAACATAACTATCCTAAAATATTTTTTATTTAAACTCCGACACTGATTCTCAAGTTAGCTCACCATCCAGCATATACACTCTGAACCGAGACTGTCTACTTCACATCACAAAACCATAACCTTATGCTCTTATCTACGTTTATCACTTTCCACAGGGATTGGCAACGGAAAAAATTCATTGAATTTTTATCAGAGAAACATTTATTACACCTTGATTTTTGTGAGCGTCATAAAAATCATGAATTTTTTATTGCTTTTTTGTATTTTTTTGCTTTTTAATTTATATTTTTAATTTATTTTTTTTATATTCTAAGTGATTTAGAGTAATAACAAAATAGATAATAAAGAAGAATAGAATATCAAAGAATTAATTCAAGCAAAGCTCCTTCGGTTGTCAATTATCTACCTTATTAAGAAAATGTCACACTAATAGTTGAGTATTTACAAACATGTGTCTTTTATTTCTCGAATTGTAATATATTATTCTGAAATGTAATACTATAGAATTAACACTCTTAATGATTGTGTAAAGGTTTTCGATTGTGTGCATGTAGACGAATTAGAAGCTGATTTTGGAGGATTTTGAAAACTCAGGAGTATAGGGCTCTAGAGTGTTAAAACTAATAATTAATATCAGCGTTTTGTAGAACGTCTATCCAGTATTACCAAAAAATATTAGACGATAAAGTAATCCACTCCAAATATATCCAAAAATATCATAAAATTTGATTTTTTTCTTCAAAACTGAATTTCAAATAGATATCTCTACCAATCCCTGCTCAAACCACTCCTATTTATCAACCTACCCCCCCAAATCCCTCTATTCAACTCATCCTCCCTCAAGTTATTTTCTCAGATAAAAGCTAGAGTTATCACATTCTCAGGACATTTCAATTGTTGCACGTTTTTGTGTTTCCGGAATCGTTTCCTTCAGAATGCTTCCATGCTGTGTCCTGCGCTATTATAAGAAAAAATGAAAAATTCCTGTAAATGTTGTATCCTTTTCCCTCTTGCACTGTAAAGAAACTTACAATCAGATACCTATACTTATCAGTTATATATGCCTAAGAAGAATTTCAATCCCTCTATTTTGGATGACCGCTATAGCTTTACCCTCGAAGATCCATTAACAGAAAATCACTTGGAAACCACTTTTAGTAAAAT
>JABUQX010135799.1:0-18082 GCA_015478945.1 Trachelipus rathkii
TATATATATATATATATATATATATATATATATATATATATTATATATTATATTTATACATATATATATATATATATATATATATATATATATATATATATAATATATATATATTATATATATATATATATATATATATATATATATATATATATATATATATATATATATATATATATATTTATAAGCATATATATATATATATATATATATATATATATATATATATATATATATATATATATATATATATATATATATATATATATATATATATATATATATATATAAAGACGTTTCAATTTGGAGGGCAAAAATAATTATTCGTGCTTTTTGTGAATGAGGGGGTCCAGAAATGTGCCTTTTGATGTGTAATATCCTAATTTAAAAGGTGTTTCCTTATTCATAAGCATTTACCTTGGTAAATTTGCCCTTGATTATAATGTATATTGGAATTTCCGTAAAAAGGGAATAACTTAATATAAACTCCAAGAAAATTTGCTCAAAAAGTGGTTTAATTAACTCAAACAATTTTATTTATATTTTTGTCTCTATTATCAAGCACTGAAAACACATTGTAAAAAATGCAAAAAGCTTCAAAGCTTCAACAAACAATATTCATCAAATCTTGCTTCGATTCATTTCTAGACATTATTCTTTTGCTTGCTTCCTGGCCTCTTATGGATCCTTCTCGTTTCTCATGAGTATACACTTTGCCATAAGCCTCTGTTACTTGTTTCACACACCTCTCTATGGACTGTTCATGACACGGCCACTTTGGAACTTGCATTGGCTCTTCAACAAACTTTCTTATTTCTGATATTTTGAGTTTACAAGCAAGTGGAGGTTCAAATACTTTTTCTGACCAGTCTATCTGTTCCAAAAGGGAAGTTGCATTTGGATTTACTGCAGGTGCTTTCCTAGGCCAAACAGATAGGTCTCCTGGTGTATTATCATCTTTATTCTTTAATTCAGTTATCTTCAGGACCCTTGCTTTGCTTTCTTCTTGATCTTCCGAGCATAAAAGTGTCTGAAGCACCATTTCACTAAATGCGAACCACGATGAACTTTGGTTTGTTGGCAAAACAGTATCTGCTACTGCCTTCTTCTGAGATTTTAGTAGCTTCAAAAGTTCATTTGATAAAGAATGTGGTTAGGTCCTTCCACGCAAGAGAATTTCGATTTGATTGTAAACCAGCAGGGACAGTAAACGCCAACAATGTATTCCACAAGCAGTTGTAACGTCTTAAAGTTGCTGCCTTTAAGGCCATGTTTTGGAACCCATATCCGACAAATTTATTGACTACCGAGAGTGGCTTACAGGACCAATTTCTAATAATGCCAGATCAGTTAGAAGTACACCTGTCCTTATGGCCTGAGTTATCCTGTAACCATAAGCCTGATCTGTAGATAGATCTTTGACAACAGTGTCACTCAATGGAACCAAAATGCTCTTGAAAGGATATTCTAACAAATGAGGGATTGATTTCTAGTTCTGTTGCATTATCAAGCATGTTGCCAATCTTACCACTCCACATGTTGTTAGACAAAGTTTTTCCATCCAACTCTGTGATCAAGTGCCGCAAAGGTAGCTCATTAGTATGAAGAGCACAAACCAATCAGATGAGTTAACGATTCAGGTTTGCCTCAACCCAATGAGTGACTTCTCTTTCCCAACCAGTGTTAACATTCATTGAGTCACCACCAATAGCCTGCAAACTTCTATCAATGTTGTTTTTCTTTAAGAAATTCACAAGATGGTTAGCAATAACTTCAGCAGGTTTCCTTTTCGCCAAGTCTTTCTCTGGAGTAAAATGGCAAAGATACCTTCCACCTGGCTCACTGCAAACAGTGTAATGCTCTTCATTCACAATACTTGGAAACTGATGACTTGAGTTATCTGCTTATAACAGAACTTTAGTGGAATCTTTGCGTCCATCAAAGAAGATATATTCAATATTGTCTATCCGGAATCGAGCATTAAATTCGTCATCAAGTGATTTCATGAATTTTTCTTGTACCCCTTTTTACTTTATTGTGATCAACCACAAGTCTCCTGTCTCCTTCAGTAATTAATCCAACATCCAAAAATGCAGCTGTTGTAATGGCAGCTGTAGCACGTAGACCGACACCATACCTAATACTTTGCAATGCAAAATTGCGCAATTGTAATGTATTATACTGACTTGTACATGAAGTAGAAGGTACATCAAAATCATCGCATGGATTTTGCAAAGGATCTTCAGATTCTTCATCTGTGTAACATCATTTGGTTCTTCATCTTCGTCGGAGAAAAGAACTTCATTTGGATGTAATGTTAACTCTTCCTTCCTTTTCTGCTTATATTCAGAAATTCTTCTTAATTCATCTTCTTGCCTTTTCTGCTTTTTTAATTTGTCTTCTGTGCTCAGGTAGATCTGATAATCCAATTTGATGCTGTCCAACAGATCTAACCTTCTCTCTTTGACTATTAATAAACACTAGTTCTTTGACAAGGATCTTCATATCCTTAGAATAAGAGTAGGAGATGTGTACTTCATGTTTACAGTCAGCACCACCTGAACATGGACCCTCAAATTCTGAACATAGCTTAATCTCACACTTGCGATTGAGGATGTCAAAGATCTTGTCTAACGTTGCTTTGAAAGCCTCTTTCAATTCCAGTTTTCCTCTGCCAAGTGATATGTTTTTGACCTTTTCCCAGTTTTCTTCTATCTTCTTCAGGACTGTGACTCTCGAATTTAAACTTGGCACCACAAAACAACTGTTTGCTAGTTCCCACTTTTCAAGCACTTTTGGATAAATATCCTTTGCAAGAGTGGCTGGTAGGTAATTTTTGACATTCTCTCCACTCTGCTCTCTTAGCAGAAGCCCATATCTTAGAAGGTCACGTAGAGTTAGGAGTTCAGAAGGCAGCATTTCTCGACCAGTTCCAATGGTTACTCATGTGAGTGAAAGTTGCCAGTCTTGTCTTCCTTTTACTAGCCATGGTTCCGAATTTTCAGATTTTGCAAGTGGAAGAAACTATTCGTGCCTGGAAAAAGTAAGACAAGAAAATGTCATTATTTGTATGATGTTAATAAAAATTAATAAAAAGACACTCAGCTACAAATGATTATTGTTAGTTTAAAAACTTTTACGAGTGGAATTAAATTTTTTTACATATGTTATAGTATAAGTATATTCTTAACCTTAGAGCAGAAGTACAGACAGAAATAATGATAAGAAGGCACTTCTTTAGAGAAGACAGTTTGCTACGAATTTTACATGAAACGTGAAAATATCACGAATTTAATGTAGCTATTTACCAAGCAAACCAATGTAATTGCCAGTTCTTGTAAATATAATTGTGAATTGCTTACCAAAACACAACTTTTGACCCCCTCATTTTCTGAATAAGGAAGTCAAAAAATTTGACACGCCCTATTATATATATATATATATATATATATATATATATATATATATATATATATATATATATATATATATATATATATATATATATATATATATATATATATGTAAACCAGGAGTGTTACCTCCTGACCACGATGAGCTAAAAGGAGATCCACCACTTTCCTCTGAAAGGTTACTTGCCTTTCCAAGAGGAACAAAGCATGTCTTTGGTGTGACATTGACCTCCGGCGGACCGCCCAACTCTCCTTTTAGCTCATCGTGGTCAGGAGGTAACACTCCTGGTTTACTAACTCAAGAGTAAGGGTTCAAACTCATTAAGGGACATTATAAATGTACAAATAATGATGCGGTTTAATGCATTATCCTTATATATAAGTAGTATATATAGGTATATATATATATATATATATATATATATATATATATATATATATATATATATATATATATATATATATATATATATATATATATATATATATATATATATATATATATATACATTGAAACTTGAAGATATATATGCTTTCTATTTATAGAAACTTTTTTTTTTTTGTCAAACTATTTACTTAGATATCTGAGCTATTTTACGATGTTTTTCTTAACTTTAATATAAATAATTATAATATTTTGATTTTAAAAGTTGGGTGAACATATGAAATTTTGCTATAAAAATAATCTGAAGAACTTAGAAGGAACATATTTAAATAATCAACGTTTTAGCTGGGGAAAGGATTTAAAGAAAGAAGACAGGAAAACAGAAAGCGGTAGGATAGAATATAAATTGATAGAGTGGTAGAGTTTTTACCTTTTTTTTATTTTTTCAATAAAAGAATTTTATTCTTGGTATTCTTATTTCTTTTTTTTTTTTTTTTTTTTTTTTTTTTTTTTTTTGTATATTGTTTTATATTATCATTTTTACCTTTTATTGTTATTGTTTTTTATTGTGGGTGTATTTTGGTGAAGCGGGTGGTGGCCTTAGACTGTTGGGAAGTGCCTAGGGGGGGGAGTCCCACACGTGCAGCCTGAGTGAAAATAGATATAGAAAGAGGGAATTAAAATGGGGAGGAGAGAGGTAATAGGGTGGGATGTATGAACATGAGAGGGGTAAACTGAGGATTTGAAGAGGGAAGAAGTGGGGTTAATCTTTGAAGAAAAAAGGTTGGATGTGTTAGGGGTAACGGAAAACTAAGCTGAAGGGAAGAGGGAGATGGATTTTGGAAAAATACAGGGTATGATATCAGGGGTGGACGAGAGAGTGAGGGGGAGGGAAGGGGTGGAATAGTTATGAGGAAAGGGTTGTGGGTATAAGGTAAGGTTGTGCAGCCAGGTGAATTCGAAGGTAATGTGGGTAAAAGTGAAAATCTACGGGGGGGAAATGTGGGTTTTTAAATGCGCATATGAACCAGTGAATGGAGCGAGGGAGGAGGAGAGGAGAAAGATTTTGAATGAAGTTGAATTGAGTGTTGGGAAAGTATGTCGGGGTAATATGATAAAATTTGTTTATTTGGAGATTTGATCATGTAGGAGTGGGAAGGAGAGGGTGGGAAGAATTATAGGACCATTTGGGGTAGGGGGGAGAGAATGGTTAATGGGGAGAAGTCTGTTAGAGTTCTGTGTGTTGAAAGAAGAATGATAGTGGGGAATCTTGGTTCAAAAAAAGTGAAAATCATAAGTATACATGGAAGAGTGACATAACGGGGGGGAGGGGCGGTACTGGATTCTGTGTGTGTAAATGGGAAGGATATGGGCAGATTACTAGATGTAAATGTGTTTTAGCAGGGGGCGGGGGAGGGGAGTATCGATCACTATTTGGTGGTTGCTAGGTTAAGGGTGGAGGGAGAGGTAACGGTTTAGGGATAGGAGAAAGGGAGAGTAGAGGTGATAAAGGTGGGAGTGGAAAAATTGGAGGAGATAGGGTGTAAAAGGGGAGTTTAGGAGAGGCATGGAGGATAGGTGGAGAGACGTGAGAGGGACGGGAATTGGGGAGGTGGAGGGGGAGTGGATGAGATTTAAAGAGGCAGTATGTGAAGAGGCTAGAAGGGTATGTGGAGTAAAAAGGGTGGGTACAAGCAGAAGGAAAGGGAGTGAATGGTGGGGTGAGGAGGTGAAGGAGGTGGTGAAAAGGAAAAGGAGGCTTATGTGAAATGGTTGGGAAGTAAGAGAGAGGAAAGCTGGGAGGAATTATAGAAAAGGGGTTTAGAGTGGAAGCAAGAGAGGCGTGTGGAGAGGGGCGAAGGAAGAAGAAGCAAGAAGAGATGAGTGGTGTAGAAAGGTTTCGGAAAATTTTGAATCGGGAAGCAAGCATGTTCTGGAAAGAAGGTTAAATTAAAAAGGAAGAAGAAGGAGGGGTTGGGGGAGAGGATAAAGGGAGGAGATGGGGGAGTGGATAGGAGGTGAGGATAGGGTGAGGAAGAGGTGGGGGGAGTATTTTAGATGAGAGAAGATTTAATGAGGTGGGTGGGGTGGATGGGGAGGAAGATTTGCTAAGACGGTGATGGATGGGGAGTGAATGGGGAGGGAGGGGCAGGATGAATTTACTAAATGGATAGAGAAATTTTAGGGTCCTTGAGATAAAGGAATAACAAAGGGAAGTCGCAGTCTGGATGGTTGTGAGAAGTAGGAAATGATAACAGAAGGGAGAGTATAGGGGGTGGAGGAATGGGCTGATATAAGGTTATATTACGATAACATGTTTGAGGAGCTGGTGATGGTAACCACAGTGATTGGGAGGATTGGTTGTTTCTGGTTCTTCCTGTATAGTGGGAAAGGGGATAGGATAGGAATGTGGGATTATAGAGGTAATATGTCTTTAAGTGTTGGAGGGAGAAAAAGTGTGATGGTAGAATACTGATTGGAGGAGAGTGAAGAGGGGTTGAAAGGAGAGGAAGGAAAGGGGAAGAACGACGCGGAGGTTTAGGAGAGGAGGATATATGAGGGTGTAAGAAGCCATATAGTTATTTCACGACTAAAGATGCTTGATGGAGAAAAGTATAATAAATATTGCTGTGTTAGTCTGATGGCAAGAATTGCACAAGATCATTGACCCTACAAATGCATATGATGAGAGTTTTGGAATAGTGGGTGAATTTGAGTGGAGGGTGTTTGGATTGGAAGATGGAGTGGGGGGTAAATAGGTAAAGGGCTAATTAGGGCTCTCTTTCATAGGCACATAGATAGCATATGTGTGAGAAGAGTGTTAGGAGGGGAGAGTGAGATGTTTGTGGGGTGGAGAGAGGACTGAGGCAGGGGTGTGTAATGTCCCCGTGGCTATTAATTTGTTTATGGAGAGTGTTTGCAGGGGAATGGTGAGGGAGGGGAGGGGGGTTGGAATTGACCAATGGGATGATAGAGAGCGGAAGTGGAACATGATACTTTTGCGGACGACTACTGCCCTAAGTGGCGCAAGAACGTGGAAGGGTTTGAGGTATTTGGTGAGGGAGTTTGGGAGAGAATGTGCGGACCAAAGGGGCTTAAAACACAAATCTAGGGAAAGAAAAAGTGTGTAGTGTTTGAGAGGAGGAAGGATAGAGAGGAGGGGAGGGGATTAGAGGTTCGAGTGGTGGGGTGGTATGTTTTGGAAGGAAGTAAAGATTTTTAGAATATTTAAGGGAATGGATTTGGGTAAGGGGGGAGGTTTGAAGGAGGAGATAGAACATAGAGGAGGAGAAGGAAATGTGAGCTTTGAAGTGGTCTGAGAGAAGTAATGGAAAGGGGGGGATTGTATCACAGGAAGAGTTTAAGATAAAGTATGTGGAAAAATTTGTGTACCAAGCGGTGTTGTATGGTGTGAAAAACGTGGGGGTTGAATGCCAGGCATCCAGGAAGAAATCGGAAGTATTTGAAATGAAGAGGGTTAAGAGCGGTTTGTGGGGTTAGTCAGAAGGGAGAGGAATTACGGAAATACGGGTGGTGAGGGAGAGTGTGATTGAGCGAAATGGGTTAGGTGGGAAGAGCGGAGAAGGGAATGTTAAGCATGGTATCACGGCATTACTTAAGAATGATCTGCTCTTTTCTTCACAAAGGGAGAAAGGGGGAAGGGAGAATGGGGAAGGGAGAAGGAGAAACAGCCAATGAACAATAAACTAGGAAAAACATAAAAATAATAAGGGAGATGCTGGAGGAGGGAGGGATGAGGAGGGAAGAGGGTAAGGTGTTGGCGAGGGATAGAGTGGGGTGGAGGGAGGTGGTGGGGCGAGATGAGGAGGTGATTGAGTGGGAGCGGCTGTACGTACCACTACCGCGCTCAAGCGGGAAAAAGTGAGTTAGTCCACTAAATACATAAATAAACTAAATACACATATATATATAATGATATATCTATAGTTATATATATATACTATATTACTATATATATACTATAGACCATGACTAATACTATCTATTATATATAGGTCAAAATTAATATATAGTTACTATCTATAATATAATAATGACTACCCTACAACCGTATCTAAATATTCACTAGATTACGCATAGTCTAAAACTTATATTAAATAAAATATCCTTGTTTTACAGGTAATATCACTTTTCAGAAAATACTCCTCATATTTTTTCAGCAAGTTCTGCATTCTGTTTGTACCGAAAGCTTGAAGGAGAAGGAGACGGAGTGAGATAGAGAGAATAGAATAATGACAGGTGGTAACGTAAATGTATGTATTAGTAGTAGTGGTTTGTAAGCAGAAATTGAGCTTGATGTAAGATATAGATATAGTTAGTATAGTAGTAGTAAGTACGCTGTAGTAAGGTATAAATTCCCGGTTAGAGATTTTTTTAATATTATTTATTTATAATGGAAATTATTAATACCTTCCCCTTTATCTATTATATCAAATCATTATACATTCAGATATGTTCATTGTTACTGAACGGTTCTAAAGTTTTGAACATGAACGATATATTTTAAATATAAGTGACATAAATCGCAATATGTGTTTATTCGCTACTCTTACCCTTAGTATCTGACATTCTCTCTTACATTATAATTCGTATTTTCAAAGTGAGCATCACCCACTCAGTTAATGATAAATTTAACATATAGTCTGCTAACATACTCTCTATACTATAATATTGATACGTAGTACATTAATTTTTCTCAGTTTCTTTTATATCCCTGAAAACAGGTTTTCACAGATTACTTAATGATTACTATTTTCACTTTTGGTCTCCATTATAGTAACTTAAACTATTGATATTTATATTTTGTTTAAAAGGTTTTACAAAATTTTACGTTATAAAAAATAAATTAAATTAATACTATTAGTATCGAAATGAATGATTCTAAATGTCTAATATAAAAACGCCATTACACTTGATACATATCACTACTAGTAACACACGTGTGATCTTTGATTAAACGCGATTAAGGCTCATAGTAAAATGATCAAAGTTTATTAAATCATAATTATGTTACATTATAATAAACAATATAAAATAATTATTGTATGAAACATTAACATAAAATTACTAAACAATACATTTTTCCATTCCTCTATTTAAAGGTAGTATTAAATTTTACTTGTATATATAAAAATTTCATAGTTAACTTCTAATTGAGAAGAATTGACATATTTATTATGCTAAATGGTCATTCAGATAATCATACATCACTAATCCATATATTCACTCTCAAATGGACGGATTCATTGAGTAAAAGCAGATAAAGTAATGTATTAAGTGCTTAAAGTTCACATCTATCTTGAGAGCTATTATGTACAACATTTTAAAACATAAAAACATGTGTCATACTTATAATAAACTCTATTGCTAATAAAAGAGTGATAATTATAAACATCTCTTTATGAATTTAAATTCAAATTATTCATTTTCTTTTTCTATTTAAAATAGTCAGCTCATACACTGATTAAAGTCATTTTTATAGAGTTGTAATCAATTGTGACGATAAACATTACCAAAAATAATTTTCTTAGTAGTGCGATTACAAAACATAAATTTAGTCTTTTATAAGATTGTTTTTAAACGTATCATAACACTAATCACTTAACTTAGAGCATAAATTGCAAACTTTAACAAAGTTCAATGCCCAATATCTGTAAATAGCTAGAAAGACAATACCTTAAAACTATTTTTAGTTTCTAGATCTAAAAAACATGTAACCATGGTACATTATATAGTAATATTTAACAAAACTTAGTAAGAATTTAACATAACCTATACATAACTATCACACTGACCAAAAAAGTTATTTCATAGGTTTACTTGGAAAAACAATGCAATGTTGGTCACATCATTGGTAACACATCGTTATTACCAAATTTTCCACTAGATTAGAATTAACCTTGCCATCTTACGAACAAGGTTGCGATCATTATACAAAATGCCTGAGATAATATCCAAATCCCTGTCTATATCCTAACTAACGATACTTAGCCATATTCGTATGTCTAACATATGAATTAATGAATAATATACCTCAAATGTCTTCAGGTACCTAAAAAATCATTACTGTTTAACTATAAAATGTCATTCACCCCAGCGTAACAAAGTAATCTATAACAATGTAAACTCTTTCTTCTCAATGCTAACCACTCAAGCACTGAATATCATATAACATTTAGCAAAGGTGCCTATAACCTACCATAGACAATAATAACATTTGGGACTATGAATAAGACATTTGGAACATGAAATAGAGTTCTCAACCTATCCAATCAATACATAAGTAAACATACAACATATATACCTTACTTTTTTCTCCATATATCACTCTAGGACGTAAGAACTTTATCTAAACAACACACTTAACAATGTGTAGAAACCTATCATATAAATATTATCAGCATCTTGCGAACTATGAATTGAACTGACGCTTCATCAAAGGTGTTCTTGGAAAATCCAAATATAACATCATTTGAAACTTAATAATGTTGACATTGAAAAAATTGGACCATATTCTAACATTATACAAGCAAAAGAGAGGCTGCCTAATGCTCAGCGTTCGTAGCACATCATCACCGCTAAAACAGATAGTATCGTCATAAAACATCATTTCTTAACAAAGCTAGTATAACCTAACTCATCTAAATATACTAAAATTTCCTATTGAAATATATGTTTAAATTTAACAATGAGCGTGACCTATCACAGCCCGATAAGTTTTTTTCCATTTCCATCATTTTATTTATTAAAATTAAAACTTTAACTAAATTAAGCAAAGTTACGTACCACTGTTCAAAAGTAGCTACCTTATATACTCATGACTCTATGTCCTCTTCAAGATATCTCGTACCCTTAACAACTAATCTACCTATAACAATACTAAGTGTCAATCCGAACTTACTTGTCAGTCCGCTATGGTTACTTAAACAAATTAATAGTAACTCATGCAAACTTATACATAACTCTGGTTTTTGTTGCTTTCGAAGAGGCTTGCACACGCAATAAACAAACTTCATACCTACGGCAGTACTACGCGTCTTAGACCCATTAAAAGGGTGGGGGAAGTCCCATTTGGGGGTTACCCCCGAAGGGGATGTAAGCGGGCATTACCACCTCAACGGACCTTCTGGACTGTAGGTAGAGCATCTGGTTATTTCCTTTGCGCTTTATCGCATATTACCAACTATTATTTTTGATTCCTTCTGGAATCATCATTTTATCATCATCCTCATCGTTAGTCATCGTCTGGCATGTCGTCCATTCTAACATTCTCTTATGCAGCACTGTGCAAATTCATTCTTCTGCTTCTACAGTTTGTGCATTATCTTCTGGCTCCTGCTCGGGTATCGGCCACAACTCCGGTTCAGTGCACTCCAGCTATGCGCCATATGATTCTCCGTCATAATGAGGTTTTTTTTGTTAATCCTTCTTTTACACATTTCCTTCCTCCATCTTCCTTCATCATCCTCTGTCTTGTACTCTGCTCTCTTAGGGGGGTCCTCAGATACCCTTGCAGAGTTTTCTGAACTTATGTTAAATTTTTCTATTCTATCGTCACCTTGAGAAAACATATACAAACACAGAATATGATGGGTGTTCAGTACAGTAATTTATAATATAAATCTATTATATCTAGACCGGTGCCAGCAGGATACCTACATATGACTAATTTTTCTCACCGTCATATGAGATCTTATAATTCCTATTCTTCCTCAATCTTACCCTTCCTTCCATCTTCCTTCTCTTTTCTGTCATGCCCACTCCTGCGCTTCTCCAATTGAGAACGCTCCTCCAGGGGCGTTCGCAACCACCTTTGGACGGTTCTGAACCCTCTAGGATGAATCTACCCAATTAAAGAACTTACATTAAACGAAGTCTCAGTATTTCGACTCTATATGATGGAGCAGAAATTTCATTCTGGCCAGCCGCACTGTACTTAACCCAGTACTTTAATTCGATTTAGCCCCTCGTAAGTGCATCACCAAAATTTCATCTATCTACGAGCATTTCCAAGGAGGTTGTGGGGCTCAGCCTAATCACACTTTGGGCATACTTCGCACGAAATCTCGATTCAGCGCCAGCGGTCACCCAAGGAGGCGGAGTGGCCAGAGTTTTGAACAATATAATCCCGAACTTAAACACTTACAATATGGTAAGCATTCCTACTTTTTTTATTAATGAATCCTTTCCTTCACCTGCACATACTTAGACTCTGATCCGACTCAATGCCAGATATCGACCTTCATTCTTATCACTCAGTCTTCAATTCTGAACTCACTCTTATTACTTCTAGATTCCCGTACTCGTCTCAATCTTGTTCGTTCTATTTTCTCGGGCTGACTGGATAGAAATTTCGATTGGGGTCGTCTCAAACCTTGTGAAATTTAATTCTTTAATAAAACTCAACTTCTACAAATTCCCCTCTCTCAAAACACCTTTATACTTTCCTATCTCTTTCGACGGTTTTCTCGTCTCTACTGTTGACAATATGAACATCCTTGGCCTCAACATAATCAAAAAAAATGTTTGGAGACCTCACATACACAAAGGTTGCTTAGGGCGGGCCGTCAAAGAAACTGGGGTTGATTGTTTATAGGACATGCGAGAGGCTTTTTTACCTCTTCTCAGTTGAGTTAATCCAGCTATACAAGGTCTCATCCGCCTTGTATGGAGTAATGTTCTCAATATCTGGGGGGGCTCTGGTTTCAACCCGCTTTTGAGCAGGGTCGAGTCAAAAGCCAAAAGCTTATAAACTGTCTGAGGTACTTTCCACTCTCACTTGACCCTTCTATCTCTGGCGCGAGATGTTGGTGGCTTTATCTCTTTTCTATAGTTGTATCGTAGCGGCAAGGTGTTCGAGGGAAATTAAACCACTGTCGCGTACCAACCACACTTGATACGATCGCCCATCATAGCAAGACAAGGGGGTTGCTTGTGGTATGCTCACACGAGTTTTCTAGTAGACTATTTGGTAACTCCAGGTCAAGTTCGGCGTGGGTGCTTCCCTTCTATCCTGCACACCTCTGTTCTGTGGAACTGCCTACCATCATCTGTGTTTCCTTCTGATTTAATCTCCACGCCTACTTTAAAGCCTGCGTCTGTGCCTCATCTGCGTATTTGCGCTAGGCGGATGCAATTTTGGCGTGTTAAACCCCCTCCCTGAATAGGACTTGCCCGTGAGTGGTGAGTGACAACTGTAAAAAAAAAAAAAAAAAAAAAAAAAAAAAAAGATTCGCGCACGCTCTATCGACATAGAACAACTAAATCAGTCTGGCACTCACCGATTGTAGTTTATGCTCAAGGGTTGGCGCATGCGAACTCCGGGGAGACGACGGGAAAAGGACCGCCGGAGGACAATGATACCCAATAGTACAATAACTAAATCAAAAAAATAAACAAATGTTCAAAATGTCGCAAAAGGCAACATTTGCAATGAAATACTAAGTATTCAAACGAAAGTAGCTAAAAAGCTAAAATGGCTAAAAATATACCATTGTTGCAAGATTTGGACCATATAACCGGCTAAATCTGGCCACCGGTTCATTTGTGAATTATTAACTTTATATATATATTTATATTAAAGTATATAGTATATAATATATATAATATAATATATACTAAAAAGGAAAATAATATCAAATACTATTTATATTACCGTATACTATACTATATATTAATATATATATTATATATAGTATATAGTAGATTATATATATAACATACTATATATAGTATAATATATATATATATATATATAATATATATATAATAATATATATATTCTGAACAATTTGCCCTATAAAGTAATCTAGTAATTAAACAAATATTACTTTCAAATAAAATTAATGAACACAATTAAGCATTTGGTTCCAAAAGCTGGGGCGTAAGTTACCAGGGTAATATTATACGTTTTCTGGGGTAATGGAGGCGGTGTATCGAGGGGACAGGAGAAAACTTTGAAAAAAGAAGATAAAAAAAGAAAAGAAAAAAGTGTGTAGCAACCCTGATGACTCAACGACGTAAGTAGTAGGGAGGTCATATTGAACGTGTCCCCTTTTACCCCACCTTACCTTTTCTACCGACCTGAGGCCTCTTTTACCCCCACCCTAAAATTTGGGCAACACCCTTTTTTTGATCCCCAAATTTTTACCTGCCCACTCGAACCATTTTTTGCCTTGACAAGTTCTTTTGGCCTTTGCGTCTCTTTATTGAGCAAACCTTGATTTTTGGCGCCCCTTCGTATCTCCCCCTATTTTGACCCCCATTTAGGGGCTTAGCCCCTTTTTTGATGTTTTGGCCTTGATATATTCGGTTTTGGGCGCTTGGATATTTCGGCCTTGAATAGCGTATCAAGGCCTGACAATTGACCATAAATCTTAAAGGATTTCGTAGGGATTAAGTAGGGTAATATCTTGAGCTTGGGTTGGAAATTGAACATATTCTTAAAGAATCAGTGAGGTCTTTAGTGAGATTATCTTGAGGGCACATACAAGTAACAGTGCCCCTTGGCCTTTTGGTAGGTAACGTGAGTGCTAAAAACGATCGGAGTCGTGTAGGTGACACTAACCTGTATGGATCTGTCCTAACATATTTCCATCACTCACACCTACCCCTACAACACACACACACACACAAGAAACACACGACACACACACACAAACAACAGCACACTACAACCTTCACTATACAATTATACAACACATTCCACTATGACAGTTACCTACACCCATAGAACACTACTACCTTACTTTACACTTATCACACTGATGCCATCAGATTTGAAGGCCCTCAACTTTGATGCCTCAGCATTGATGCCTCAACTGTGATGCCCCAGCTTTGATGCCTCAGCATTATTGAATGCCTCAACTTTGATTCTTCAACTTTGATGCCTCAGCTTTGGATGCCTCAACTTTGATACCTCAGATTGATGCTCGCAGCAATTGATGCCATCAAATTTGATGTCTCACTTTGTGACTTGCAGCATTATTGGATGACTCTCTTTTGATGACGTCCATCTTTGAGGCTCAACATTTGATGATGCCATCTTTGATGACTCAGCAATATTGATTGATGGTTCAGTATATTTTGATGGTTCAATACATTTTTGATGGTTCCGAATCACCGTAAGGAGTAAATTAGTGAATGTTCTTTAATATCGTATGAGATTAAATGAGCGCACAGGTGAGTGGCCAGGTGAGTGCAATGAGTGGCAATGAGTGCTAAGTGCAAAGTGAGTGCAAATGAGTGCCAAGTGACGTGCCACATAACGTGGCCAAGCTGATTGCCACAAATAGTGCAAAACTGAGTGTCACTTTTTTTCAAGCCTTTTCTAGCCTCACCCCCTGAGACTAGAATAGCCCTAATATGGGTATGTGCTACCCCTAGGTTATAGAAGTATGAAGGAATCGATTGGTGTATACTACAAGTTGCTAGAATGCTTCCTACTATGAGATAGTATTTTTCTTTAAGCAAAATTAGGCATATATATATAATTATATATATATATAGTATAGTATATGTAGTTTATTATGATAAATAATATTATATAATATATATTATATATATATAATGGATATAATATTATAATTATATAATATAATAATTGAGTATCTTACTGACAGCAAACTAGTGAAGTGTAATCTTTATAAGCACACCAGATCAGGGTGGCGCTATTCCACACGCGGAAGATCAATTCGACGAGATATAATCCTGTCTTACACACCAGAAGCCACAACAACCAACCCAAGTGAGTTAGTTATTGTATTGATTCATGACAGTTTTTGGCAGACTAGCACTTTCTGGCCATAGGCACTTAATAACATACACTTATACACCTCACCATTAGGGACACTTTTTACACTTCTATTACATAATATCACATTTATGGTAACACTTATAAGCACTTTACAATCAGCTCCCAATAGACACTTTATACATTCTAGGCCCATAATACGCTTACATAACTCTACACACAGAAATTACACTTGTTAACAACTTTTTACATTATGCTCTAAAACGATATTTTTTTTTTTTATTTTTTATTTATTTTTTTTTACTTTTTTTTATTAAAAATAAACAAAAATAATTTATATTTACTTTTTTAACAAGACGGAACGACAACACAGTCGAGATAATTTGAATTCCTATTCACTTTGAACTCTACCTCAACTTTGTGAGCGAGATATGTAGGATTTTTGGATAGTGGTCTCCTTTGTTTTTGAGCATTTCTTTTCACTTTTGATATTTGGCTTTGATGGGTTCATTATTTGCTCCCCACACTGCAAAAGCTGAAAGTGATAAGACTTTTCGTCGCTTTGAACATGACGAGTACCTAATCCTTTTGATGTGATTGCTGCGTATACTTTACTGATACCGGCAAGTTATCAACCCGTCAGTCTATAGTGATGGTCATCTTTGATGGTTCTTTTGTTGCCTTCACTATCTTATGGGTGGGTATTTTGGATACCGAGACTGTCCTACAGCTTTGCAATGGGTTCAATCACTCTCTTGTGGAGAGCGTTTGCGGTCTCATGGTTGTCCGTGCTGCGGAATCAGAGTTGACTTCTGATGACATCATCTTTGAATGGACATTTTTCTAACCTTTTCTAGCCTTCTTCTAACCCCACAATCATAAGAACAGAGTTTAATTATTAATGTGCTTACCAAGATTATGGTCATAAGCGCCGACACCCTGGGTGCAGCTGCGCCCTCCTGCAAAGGATGGCAAACCCGCACCCCGCAGGCAGGTGCGACCCGCCGCAATCCCCGCCCCGCCGCGTGCCGCCGCAGGCGCATATTTTTCCGCGTACCTGCGCCGCGGGCGCCCAGGCCAGGAGCAAATATTACAGCGCGACACGCAAAATATATATACTATGAATCATTCATATTAGGTATAAACCTAAAACATTTATTAAAACATTTTTTTGCGTTCCTAAAACTGTAACTCATTACCGAATTATTATTTATTATTTAACACATATTCTCATAGGTTGTTTAAAATTAACTTTTTTAACATATTCAAATATAACTATGAGTCATTATTTACCTCCACTCGCGCCAGTAAGGCCGTGTGCTGAGAATCGGCGCGCATACTTAAACATTTTTTATTAAAACATATACTTTTCATACCTTAAAGCCATAAATCAGTAAATCAATGAGGGTTTACCTACGGCACCAAGGGAATAGATAAGGCTTTGTATTTTATGCTTTGATAATTCATATTTTAATTCATGATGCTTAATACCTCATGTATGCTTTTATATTATTGACTTGAATATATTTAATTTATAAATTTTTTTAAAAATTGTATGTAAGAAGAAAAAGCCAGAGTGCTGATGATATAATCATGTTTTTAATTTGAGGAGAATATAGAGGAGTTACGACATTTTATTAGAGAAAAATAACCACTTTTACAAACGTAAAAGCAGTGCATGTAATAAATCAATAGAGGTTTCATAGCAACAAAGGGGGGAAATTAGTTAAGCATTGTGTGTTTTAAAAAACCTGCTTTACTGCTTTTAACTCATATGTTTTTTACTGCTTTAGACTCATATATTCTATTAAACAGTTCACATAACTTAAAGCAGTAAATCAGCTATATCAATAGAGGTGTTACATAGCACCGAGGGATTAGATGCTGTTTGTTTCTGACTTTTAAGCCTGCTTTAAACCGTTATATGCTGTACTGCTTACCTATATATGGTTGATTAGACATACCACTCCGTTAAAGCAGTCCTTAAATCGTTCAGTGAAATTCCAACTAAGTAGGTGTTACCTAGCAACGAGGGATTAAGTATGCTTTTGTTACTGCTTATAAGGCCTTGCTTTTGAACTCATAGTTCTTTAACTGCCTTAAACTTCATAGTTTTTTAACGATCTACATACCGTTAAAAGCAGGTAAATTCGAGTAAATCAAGAGTCAGAGGTGTTACATAGCAACACAGGAAATTTTTAGTAATCTTTTGTTTTATAATCTTATTAGGAGCTTTAAACCATCATAATAAAATTTTAGTGCTCAGGCTCTGAATCAGTATGCGTTAAACTGCTGTTAAGTATCAAACATTTTATTAACATTAATATGTTTTTAAATTTGTTTTTAAAATGACTATTTTTTATTTCATTTTTATTATTATTTAGTTTATAATTATTTTATTTTTAATTTCTTTGGATGTATGTTTATAGTTTTCAATTTTAATTTACTAAATTTATTATTTTTATTATTATTATTCTTTTAATTTTTATTATTATACTAGTAGTAGTAGTA
>JABUQX010135800.1:0-17286 GCA_015478945.1 Trachelipus rathkii
TCCCCCGCGCTCGCGGGGAGAGGGCTCCGGAACCCCAGCTCTTTGGTATTTGGTGTCCGCGGGGGGTTCCTCTTGCCCTCACCTACGGGGTAATGGAAAAACGTCCCTCATGTGGTTTCCCATCTGCTCGAGCCCACCTAAATTGCCCCCGTGTAATACCTTTAAAATAATATATATATATATATACTATGTCCCGTGCTCCTAAAAAAAAAGCCAACGTTTTGTTTTATATTTTTTTTGTGTTGTTTTTTTTGTTACATTTATTCCTAAGCCAAAAGTTATTACAAGGACTTCAAAAATGATTTTCATTGTCCCTGTAGCCTTTTGTTATTTTCGAGTTAATGAATATATATATAAGTTTTATTTTCTTTATTATTTTTTATTTTTTTTTTTTTTTGTTTTAACAGTTTTTTCTCCCGTCAGTAAAATATTTTGCCAGGGATTTTCAAGCATGTCTCGATTTTTCCGGTGGTAGCTGTTTTTGTGAGTTTTGTAGATTATGGAGGTGCTCTTCTAGAGGCTGGCCAAATACTGGCGTCCGCACAGGGTAGGGGCAAAAGGAGGGTGCACCTGTTGCCCCCGCCCGGGAATTCGGAATCTGATTTTTTTTTAAAATTATATATATAGTATATTTATAATATGATATATATTATATATATATTGTGTTCTTAGTGGTATACGTATCAGAGGATTATATATTATGGTTATTACTATGTATTATTATTTAGGTGGAGTATTTAATATAACCTATAATTATATTATATATATATATAATATAATAATATAGTATAGGTCTACTTTATATAGTACTACGAGTTATTTATACGGATATCTGTTCGTTTCTTTCTCTGTTATTCGTGCTTGTGGTTTGGTGTTTTGGTGGAGGGGTTGTTTTGTGCTAAAGTATATTATATATACTATCAGTAATAGTATATTTCATGTATAGTTTGATAAAAAATAACCCTTAAGTAATTTCACACTGCTGGGATGCGCTGGGCCCTAGCAGGGTGAAATTACTTAAGGGTTATTGGTTTATCAATTGCCTATCACTACTGCCTGTGGAGGTTTGAAAGGATGAGCAGGGTTATCTTACCAAATTAGCAGTATATTATATAATATTATTACAATTATATAATAAACATTTGAAATTTTTGGAAAAGGAAAAATTGATATATATATTTTCCTACTCATTCAATCAACATCAAATTTTTCGGGCTTGTATAATCGTTGTCAGATGAATCTTTTTACTTAGATAATTTTTTTTGTTACTCCAAAGAAAATATTTTTAAAAATTTCAAAAAAATATGGTATTAGAAAAAGTCGTGAGAAAAATAAATGCAAAACAAGGCATATACAAAAAAAGTATCAAAGCTAACAAATGTGCATCTTTCTTCCAACTACTTATGCCCTGAAAATTTCATCACTTTTCGCCCAAACAGGAAAAAAATTATCGCAATCCATTCCTTTTAAAAATCTAAAAAGAAGTGTGTTTTGATATAGGACAGCTGCAGTATAAACTCCATACAATGCATATGACAACTTTGTGACTATTGTAAAGATAATGAACCCATCTATGCATATTTTCAAGTTTGAAGTTATTTCGATAATTCTGGAAGTTGATACGGAAAATATGTCACAAACATGGGTTTTGAAAAAATTGAAAATTGTACTGAAATATGTACTCCACCCTGTAGAACATTGTGAAAACTACTTTTAATACAGGAGGCAAAAAAAGAATGTCTAAGTACTGGTGCGTGTTTATTCGGGGTCAAAATCGCTGAAAATTCCGATTTATTTTATGTTCACCATTTTTAGGGGGGTGAAAAATTGGGCTTAGCACGAGACGCAATATATTGCCCTCGTCCGACTTGAAAGGATGCGAATTATCAAGATTCGAGTTGAAACGGCTCCTCTCCTTCTTTTTTGTACGTTCTCCAGAGTGGAGGATATGAAAAATAGACAAGGAAAAGTGCATGGAGTTGAATGTATATGAAAGTTCAACTGATATATTGGATATGTCAAGTGAGAATTCAAGGTAGGGACAATGGTTGCCGGCTAAGCAAGTTCTTTAGGTATGACGTGTGGTCTAGATAGGGTCATATAATAAATGACATTCAGTCATTGATTTATTGAAAACTCTAAAAAATTTTATTTCCATCAAGTAGACAACGCTTCATGATTGCTTCTGCTTTTTCTTGATCAACTCCAACGATGCAATTGAGTCATTGTTCCTACTTTAAGAAAGAGTCAAAATGTGGCTGAGAAGTACGTATGGGTAATGAACGGCTTAGCTTTCTTTGTGGGCATAGCTTAGAGTTCACGGTGATATATTGCAACAGGCTGGTCAGCAGTACCGCGTCGATGAATGTTCTCAAATCAGTTTTCGTCTAAGCCTAAGGAGGTTCACTTTATCTGGGTTCGCTGGATTCATTTGAAATATGTATGTTTATATATAGTATATATATATTTATTATATATATATATATATATAGTATACAATATATATATATAGTATTAGATATACTATAATAGTATAGGGCATTTATTATATATAGTAGTATAGTATATAGAGAGGAAGAGAGAGAGAGAGAGAGGTAGAGAGAGAGAGGAGGATTTGGATAATTGTCTCTGAATTTTAATTGGTTTCAATTTCTTTTCGCGGATTCATTACTTGCAGTTTATCCTGTGAATTATTCCTATAAACAGATTTATGATTATAAAAAGAGAAATAATTTATTTAAATAAAATTTAATTACTTGCTTATTTTGAATTGAGTAGTATATGTTTCACATCATATTATCTCCGAATATAATATTATAATATGATATTTGATGATTTATCAAATATGTAATCTATATATATATATATATATAATATATATATATATAATATATATATATATATATATATATATATATATATATATTATATATATACTTTCGAATGTTATTGGATGTAGTTGATAGATTCCGGATTTGATATTTGAGATTTTTTGATTCGGGAATATTGGGAATGTATGATATGATATATATATGGTTTGATACCTTTCCCACCCCTGGAAGAATTTTCGCGGACGCCATTTGGAGGGTTAAATGAAGGCGCGCGCCATAGTAAGGCGGTTATATATATGAGAAGGTAGGTATATACTGAGAAAGATGTAATGAGTATTAACTGAGTAATTAAATATTAACCTTTATTTGAATATAATAATTTGAATATAAGTTATATTTATAGTTATTTATATCGTATTGTCACGTTATTAATTTAATTTAAATTAAGTTTTTAATAATATATATATTTAAATTACTAATAATATTTATATATTTATCTATGTACTTATAATATACACTACTCCCGTACAAAAATTAATAATATATATTTTATATATATATATATATACTTATAATAACAATGAAAAATTAATATATATATATATATATATATAATATTATATATATAACTATAATTATAATTATATATTTTTGTTCATATTTTTTTATTTATATATCTTGCCACCCGTGAGTATCTCGTTGCGGGCTTTATTATTTGTAATTACATATCTTTAGATGAGCAGTACAGGGACTGTTATTTAGTTATGCATAATACAAACAGCAATTTTTTCCATGCGGGTGCGAGTTGCATAATGTTAAAGTGTTAGATAAAGCATTTTTTCCTCGAACTTAATTCTTACATTTATCTTTGTGAGAGGGTAGACTCAAATTAACCGTTTCCGCTATTTGCCGTAGACACATAAATAATTGGAATTGCTAGCTAAATATCTTAAAACCCGATAAATAATTGTGAGAAATTCGTAGATACCTTGTTATTTCTAATTTCTTTGTGAATATATTAATTATAAATTAATACACTATGGACGAGGATCTTTTACCGGCACGGACGTGAGTAACTTGAGTTAACTTCGCGAGCTTCTGCTGTCGTCTCGCAGCAGTAGTATAAAGAACGAAAGACTCGAAGATATCGCTGTTTCTCTTGACTACACCGATATTCTTCTATTATGATTTAATATTAAAGTAATAGATTTATTACTATATTTTATTAGGGATCACGGGGTTACCTGATATACGCTAATTATATATAAGGTCCTTTGTTGGTTCGTATGATATTCATATATATTAGTTATTTAATAGGTTATAAATATATATATAATCTAGTAACGGTATATATATAATATTATATATATACCGTGTTTATTATAAATCCGCTTCGTAATTTTATTCGTCCTAATATATTTTACTGTGTAAGATAATAGATAAGTAATTGAGCGCGAATTACTTCATTATATATATATACTAATAATTATATACAGTTATTTAATTGGACGATCTAGATGAATTAGTAATTATATATAAGTATTACTACTTGTAGAATTATGACCTATCTAAATGTATATTATCAGTTACTATATATAGCTTTTCAAGTATGTCTAGATATATTATTATTTTTATTATATAGTTTCGAGTCTTCTTTTATATTTATATTTAACTACGCGAAGTATATATATATAGGTAAATGAGATCTGAGGTATGAATTTATTATACAATGCTTTATAAATAATATATAATATGAGTTATACTATAAAAATTAGTAGAATATATACTTGTAAATATACTGATGAGTGTTAATGAAAATAAATTCTCTAGTTTACGCACGACACTAGCATGTGGTATATAATTTTCTTCGAATTAATCCATTAATACATATTTTTATTTGACATTTCGAGAGATATTCAAAAATGTCAAAGTATCGATAACATCCCCTACAGTCCTAGTACTCCCCAGGTAGGATCCCTCAGATAAATATTTCAAAGGAGGTGACAAAACTCGAGGGAGAGAGAGAGCGAGCGAGAGAAAAGTGTCTACACAAAAATTGTGTTTAAAATACATAAATTATCATGAACCAGGACCTACCATTTTTCAACGGATTACATATAAACACAAAATATACTAAATCTAAACAAACTTTATTCAATCACGGGACGGCTCTCCGGTTACGGTAGGGTGAGTACGCTGGTCCTTGCTCATGCAAGGTGTGTATCTACGGTTTCGGTCTCCCATATAGTAGCATAAGAACGACAGGTTTGGCCACAGCACAAGCACAACACACACGCACACACCTACACACACACACAAACACACACACGCACACACCACACGTACACACATAGTTCTTTAAAATATTTCACTGTTTAATAACAATACCCAAAATAAGTTTACTTTTTGTAGCGTCATATGACATATAATTATTAAAAACAATTTATGTTTTAATAATCATTTACATTTATATTAAAATATGATGTAAATCAGTAACGCAGTAAAGCAGTAAAGCAGCAAAGCAGTAAAACAAAAGCCTATTATTTCCCACTGTTGCTATGCATATGCGCTATTGTTTTACTGTTTTAAGGTATTTAAGTAAATATATGTTTTTAATAAAAATAATATTAATATTTAAAAGTAAATAATGGGTGTAGAGCAGTAAAGCAGTAAGGCAAAGTAAAGGCAGTAAATTGGCAGTGAAAACAAAATTGCCTATTAATTGCCGCATTGTTGATATGCATATGTGCTAATGTTTTACTGTTTTAAGGTATGTAAGTAAGTATATGTTTTTAATAAAATAGTCTCTTTATATATTAAAAAATGATGTAAAACAGTAAAGCAGTAAAGCAGTAAAGCAGTAAAGCAGTAAAGCAGCAAAGCAGTAAAGCAGTACAAGCAGTAAAGCAGTAAAGCAGTAAAGCAGTAAAACAAAAGTCTATTATTCCCACTGTTGCTATGCATATGCAATGTTGTTTTACTGTTTTAAGGTATGTAAGTAAGTATATGTTTTTAATAAAATAGTAATGCAGTAAAGCCGTAAAATAGTAAAGCAAAAGGTGTTTTACATACTCTAATAAGTTATGACATAAAGGTGCATGATTTTCCGACTCTGCGCGTGGTTCTTTGCAAATCAGTGCTGCGTGGTTCAACCTTCAAGCGCTTTGCGAGGCGATTCGGATTTTGCGGAAAAACGGGACAATGGTGACGACGGCGGAAACAACAACGACGATTAAAGGGATTGCCAACCAACGATTGCGGAGTTTGCTAAAACGATTAACGCGACTTCTTCGATGACAAAGACGACGATGACGGATTTGTAATTCAAAAGAATGACGATGAAAATAAATTAACAAGACGCAACGCAATATGAATGAAATGTAATCAAAGTGGTAATAAGTAACTCTAGTAGATATATATATATATATATATACATGTAATGATTGAGCGACAGAGTGGTGATAAAACTGTTACCATAAAAAAGGCTCTATATATATATATATATATATATATATATATATAATACTATATATATAGTATATATATATATATATATATATATATATATATATATATATATATATATATATTATACATGTAATGATTGAGTGACAGAGTGGTGATAAAACTGTTACCATAAAAAAGGCTCTGGAAAGAACGTAAGGTAATAACTGAATAGAACGTAAATAGCGGACTTAAGGTAGTTTCATTCACATACACAGGCTTAAAATAACTAACGAACGTATGTGAAAAAGGAGGACCCCCTGGGGTGAACCCCTGTTTTTCAAAACGAAAGATATAAAAAAATCACACAGGAAGGTACGTAAGTCATTAAAAATATATGTCTGTATTGACAAAATGACAAAGCTGGTATCCCACATCCTAAAAAAACCAATGAAGGTAACTGAGTATTAAAAAATATATGCCTGTATTGACATTCGGATCTGCGGCTCAACTCGGGCCGAGCCCGATCAGCCCGAAGGTCAAGTCGATAAAAATATATATAAAAGACTAAGAACGCCTTAAAAAAAGGCTCAGGAAAGAACGTGAAGTCGTAACATAGCTGAGTAGAATAAAGGGAGGTAGTGGGAGAACATAAGGTGATAGAGGAGTGAAAATAACAAATAACGTACACATACAACAGCACCAACACATACATATCCTTAAAATAACTGGCGAACGTATATGAAAAAGGGGCCCCTAGGGGCTTAGCCCCATATTAAAAACGCCACAAGAAAAAGTGGCCAGGAAGGTAGCTGAGTACTAAAAAGTTGTTAAATATATATATATATATATATATATATATATATATATATATATATATATATATATATACTATATATATATATAGTACTATATATATATATATCTATAATATATGTATTGACATTCGGATCTCTGTGGCCAACTCGGGCCGAGCTGATCAGCACGAATGTCAATTGCCCCCTATACATTTATATATATATATATATATATTATATAACATAGTATATATATATAATATATACTTATATATATATATATATATAAGATATATATATATATATATTATATTATATATATATATATATAATATAGATGTGTATTTATTTAATAATATTTATTATTTATATAATATAATATATATATATATACTCATAATCATAATATTATATTATATAGTATATATATACATATTTTGTATTAGTAATATATATAAATATATATAATATATACTATATATAATATATATATAGTATATAATATAATATATATAGTATATATGAAATATATAATATATATACTATAATATATAATATATATATATATATATATATATAATAGTATATATATTTATAGGAGGTATATTTATATATATATATAATTCCGATATATAATATTATATATATTATATATATATACTTATTTTATATTATATAGTATACTAGTATATATATATGATGGATAATATATATATATAGTAGTATATACGGCACGATTACCATTACTATAGTATATATATATATATATATTGTGGCGTTTGGTGCAGGAGGCTGCTAGCAACACTGAACAATACTAAAGCAGCCTTCCGGAAAGAAACGCCACTTTATCGTCACAACTCTCGCTCTCTATAACATCTTCTAATAATCTTCTATTATTGAAGGTGATTATTCAAGACCTGAACCTAACCCCTTCAATTGGTGCCACCGGAATGACCCATGAAGGAGAACCCTTACAACCATCAAATCAAGTTTAATTCTGTTAAGCGCTATTTCTGTTCGGTCAATCCAAGTAACGCCTGCTCATCTGTACTTCTCACCTCTTCCAAGCTCTCGATGCTGCAGGTGCGGAGCCAACTGCAATCTTAAGAGTACATTTGAGTGGTCTCGAAGCCCTTTCTCAGTGACCTTAATGTATGCACTATCGCTAAACTCTCACCTGACAGCTTTATCTCGTATGTCTTATTATCCCCGACGTACTTCAGGTTCGGAGTAGCGGAGTGTGCTTCGCTGGCAAAGACAATTTGGGGGGGGAGTTCCTGTGGTTCTGGCAGGAGACTGCTACACCACTGAAGAATCGCTAAGCAGACTTCCTGGAAGAAACGCCACTTTATCGTGACAACTCTCGCTCTCTTCAACATCTTCTAATAATCTTCTATTATTGAAGGTGATTATTCAAGACCTGAACCTAACCCCTTCAATATAATATATAATTATATATATATATTATATATATATATATATATATATATATATTATATATATATATATATATATATAATATATATATATATAATATATATATATTATAGAATATATATATATAAATATATATATATATATATATTATAAATATATAGTAATATAGGTATACTAATATATATTATATAATATATATATTTATATATATATTATATATAGTAATATATAGTATTATTATTTATATATTTATATATAGTAATATATATATTTATATTACTTCTAGGTTATATATAATATATATATAAATATATATATTAATATATATATATATATATATATATATATATATATATATATATATATATATATATATAAATATAATTTATATAATATAATATATACTATACTTATATATATATATATATATGATATATTATATATTATATAATATTATTATATATATATAATATATATATATATATATATATAGTATATTATATATATATATATATAATATAATATATTATAAGTATATATATATATATTATGAGCTAATTAAATTATAATAAATATATATAAGTACTATACTTTATATATATTAGCTACTATATATATATATATATTCTGATTAATATATATAATATTTTATATCTGGTACTATATATATATATATACATATAATATATATATATATATATATAATACATACATTATATATTATATATATATATAGTTTGCTTTGTCTGGAATTTGAAATCTATAGAATTATGTGAAAGTTTAAATTTTCGTAATATATTTTTTAATAATACTGTGTGAAAGATATTTAAATTTGTATATTTTTTTCTTCGCAGGTTGGTACAGGGGGGGGGGGAATAGAGCCATGAAATTCGTAATCCTACGAATTTGGAGAGAGCCAACTGACCACTCCAGCTATTGCTTCTTCTGTTTGGTATACCCGTCCAAGCGTAGAACTGACAAAAATGCGCCTGATATCATATATCCAGAACTTTCGTAAGTAGTAAGGGGTGGAGACTAGAAGCTAAAATGTTGCAAACCGCAAACCGGAAGTTGCAACCGGATGTTGCACATGTTGCAAATGTTGCAAAGCAACATTTTTTAACATTTTGCAACATTGGTTTTTAGAGCTTGATTCGTCAAAGTTATTGTTATTAAGGTCGGTAAGACCGAATTTAAGGTCTGGAAGACCGTTTTCAGACTTTTTAGCCTGTTCTTAGTTTTTTTTTTTAAAAAAGGCAAGAGGTGATTTTTGGTTCCTAGAAGGTTTTAAAAGATCAATAGATCATTTCTGATCGTTCCATTCGATATATCGAGGTCTTCTACCCTATATTGATTTTTAAATCGTCTTCTGCGTGTTCTGGTTGGCTTAATACATTGAAAAACATAATCGAAAGAAAATGATAACTATTATTTACCATTCGATTAATCGGGTAGTTAACATGAGGATTGGACCCTATGCTAGAAGTGACGTTACAGGCGAGCCAGCTGGCTCAGTTGGCTCGTCTAGCTTCTAGCACTGTATTTATTTTGAGCTAGATGGCCCGACTAAGGTGTCTAAACCTATATATTCGATGCTGCTGAACCCCGATTCCCGTGGTTTATAATGGAATCGGAGCACTCCTAACATGGTTTAGTACCCCGCCCCTTTTTTGATTCCTGAAGTGTTTGAGGGAATCAGAGCATGCGCTGAGGTGCTAGAGCGGTGCTCCGCACCGCTCTAGTACCTCTTGCTTACTTTTTAATTTTCAAGGTATATGTCCCGAGCATATAAAGAGGGTCTGCGAATCGTTTCTTGGTATTACCGAGTGTATCGGAGCAGTCCTTAGGGCATTTGCACCGGTGTTGTGGTGCTCATGTATATATTTTTAGGCTTTTTAGGGTTTTCTAGTTAAGGTATCCATTTTCAACTTGGCATCGTGGTTGGTGAAGGTGCTGCCTGCCTGGCCCTAAGGTTTCATGCCGCCACGTTCATGGAGAAGAGGGGTCCTAAGCCCCTAAAACCTGGAAAAGGACTTAGTAAGATGAAATTTGGTGAGTAAATAGAAGAGAACGAATGAAATAGAATCCTAAGCTTAAATTAAGTACCGGAGCACATGAGCCGGAGCTGGAGCAGACGCCGGAGCCATACTAGAATTCTGGCCCCAGCTACATATTGAGTAAAATGAGGTATCTCTATATATGTTTTTAATAACATAGATCCCGAGTTTTGGGGTTTCAACACCCTTAAATGTGTTTGAGGCCCCCTCTTGTGGGGGATTCTAACTGAAATAAGAAGAAAAGCACAGAGAGGAAGGCTGAGAAGAAGGATGAAGAAGAAGGAGGAAGGAAAAGAAGAAGAAGGGGTAAGAAGTCTCATATGACGGAGCAAATGAGCTGAGGACTAGCTGGTGCTGGAGCAGGAGTTAGAAGAAAAGCACAGAGTGCGTATCAACTCAGCATACCTCAAAACATACTAATCGACACAAAACTCGGGCATATTCCGTGAAAGTAGAATATACCATGCTATAAGTGCTAGAAAAGAGGGCGGGGTTCTAAACCATGCTAGGAGTGCTCCGATTCCATTATAAACCACGGGAATCGATTCAGCAGCGTCGAATATATCATGGTTAGACACCTTTTTCGGGACACCTAGCTCAAATAAATACAGTGCTAGAAGCTAGACGAACCAGCTGGCTCGCCTGTGACGTCACCTCTAGCAAAGGGTCCAATCCTCATGCTAACTACCCGATTAATCGAATGTTAAATAATAGTTATCATTTTCTTTCGATTATGTTTTTCAATGTATTATGCCAACCAAAACACGTAGAAAGATGATTTAAAAATCTATTTAGGGGTAAAAGACCTCGGTAAATCGATTGGAACCATCATAAATGATCTACAGATCATTTAAAACCTTCTAGGAACCAAAAACCCCCCTTTTGGGAGTTTAAAACCCCTAAGAACAGGTTAAAAATTCAGAAAATGATCTTGCAGACTTTAAATTCGATCTTACCGACCTAAATAACCCTAACTTTGACTTATTAAGAGCTAAAAACCAATATATATATAATAATAATATATATATATATATATTATGATATATATATATATATAGTATTATAATATATATATATATATATATATATATATATATATATATATATATATATATATATATATTATATATATATATATATATATATATATATATATATATATATATATAATTATATATATATATATATATCGTATATATATATATATATATATATATATATTTAGTATTATGTATTATATTATATTATTATCATATATATAATATATATATATATTATATATATATATATATATATATATATATAATATATATACATATATATATATATAATTATGAAAATTTTTTCATTTTTAATAAACGTGATGTGTGAATACTCGAGCCGCCAGCAACATGAAAACGGTAAGCGAGCAATATGTTGCTCGCGAGCTACGGGTTGGGCACCGCTGCTCTGGAAGGAATACAGCCATCTTGTGAGGAAAACAGCAAATTAGAAGACGATGAAGTCGTTGGTCTTGATTATGGTATGGCTAAGGAGAGAAAGCCATATTTCCTCAAAAAAGAATATTTCCTCAATCAGAGATCTTGGTCTCACAAAGTCCGATGTAGAGCTTTTGACGTCCAGGGTCAAGCAGTAGAATTTGTTACATTAAAGTGTGAAAGTCGCAAGTCAGAGAAAACGTCACAACTCTTTTTCAACTTTTTTCACCAGTCAAGATTGGCTTTGCTTTTGCCATAATGTGACAGGTTTGTTTGAGGCACTTGGAATTGCAAGTGGCGCCTCTTCATTGATAGCTTATCGAAGAGTCTCAAAGTTGTGCTACCTCATAACGGGAATATGTATCCAACTTTTCCCTTGGCTCACTCGGTGCAATTAAAAGAGGAACACAGCAGAGTGAAGCTATTACTAAGAGCCTTGAAATATGAAGAACACAATTTTGAAGTTATCGGAGATTTCAAAATGGTGGCCTTTCTGATGGGTCTCCAAGGCTGCTTTACCAAGTTTCCTTTATTCCTTTATCTTTGAGACAGCTGGGCCTCCGCAGAACACTACCAAAGGCGATATTGGCTACGCCTGACTGAGTTCAGTGTAGGGAGAGAACAATATCAAATGAGAGCCTCTTTTGGATCCCCAGAAAATATTGTTTCCTCCGCTACACATAAAATTAGACCTCATGAAACAGTTTGTCACAGATCTAGATAAGGAGTCTTAAGCTGTAATCTACCTGCAAGGCTTCTTCTCTAAGCTATCTGAAGCAAAGTTCAAAGTCGGTCTCTTCGTCGGACCAAAAATAAAAAAGATCATAGAGTGCAAGGAATTTTCCGAAGAAGCTGACTAGGACAGAAAAAGCAGCATAGAACACATTTTTTGCTGTCCTTTTTCGCTCGGCCTATCTTGGCCCAATTCACCCCCCCCCCCCCCCCCCAAAAAGGGCCGGGGGAAAAAAAAACTATAAAAAGGGGGGAAACTTTGTTAAAACCTTGATCAGGAACTGCGGAAAAAATGGGTTGCAGGATGTCCTCAAAGTCCATATCCTGATGCTCCTCCTTGCATAAAATTTAAGGAGAAACATGGGGCGTACTGAGAAGAGCATAGTGGAACGATTTCACCAGGATATTCTGGACTTTGAATGCCACTACCAATGATCATATAACGAAAACATGATTAGAGACTATATTTGAGGGTTGATTCGTGAAAGCAATTTACCACATAATCGTAAATCCAGAAAAACTACTCACTTCTAAATTTTTTGAAGTCTGTGTTGTATAAACTAAGAATAAATAAATGCTGCTTTTGAGTTATATGTAGTTTTTTCCTACTATGTGTAACCGAGAAAGATTATATTCACAAATTTTTTTTTATATCGGAATAGGTAAATTTGTGAAATATTATTATCCTAGTCACATAATCATAGTGTGGAGGAAATATTACCCATTTTTATACCTTCTAGGTATAAGAAAATAGGAAATCACAAGTTGTTGCCAACAATACAAAAATGTAGTTACATTAGTAAATATTATTCCGAGTATTTTAGCATTTGATTCTATGCAGTGTCTCAACTTCCATTTATTTTGAAACTGAAATTGTCTTTGTTTTGTTGCTAAGAATAATATAAGATGTTTTATTTAAATTTAAAGACAGTGTTAGCCTCCATCCATTTCATCATTTTTGTTAAGGTGTCTTCTGATGTACGCTAGAAAGAGTCGGTATTTTTTTTCATTTATTAAGATAGAAGTATCATCTGAAGATATTTCATACTTTTTCATTAGTCTTTGACTTTCTTATATTCTTCTTCTTCTTAGAAAACTTTTCCTCCTCATCCATGATCATCAAAGAACCTGCATAGACAAAACTGATTAGCAGAGTTTTCTTATCCCTGATTCTTTTCTTTCTTTCTTTAGTTCTATTGTTGCATCAGCACTATCAATAATGGAGAAACCATTCAAACAGTTTACTTGTGACTGATCCTACGTTTCTAACTGTTTTCATTTTCTCCTCTTCTTCTCCTTCAAAATTTTTCAGACACTTTTAGCATTTTCAACACATGCTTCGGACATAACATCAGACAAAACATCAGTGTTGCATACACTGCCATTGCATGAGTTGGTGCGACTGACGAAATCCAGCAGGTGCGTTGCTGCCAATGGAGATTATCCTTGAGGGTACTCTTCTAAATCTAAACTATGAGTTTCGGTTAATTGATTAAAAATTATTCTTCAATAATAGTAATAATAATAATAATAATAATAATAATAATAATAATAATAATAATAATAATAATAATAATAATAATAATAATAATAATAATAATAATAATAAATAATTAATAATAATAATAATACCATTATAATATTTTATAAGGTTGACAAGTTATTTTTTTTTATAATAAAAAAGATAAGGCTAATATTGACCATGATATATAATATAATATATAATTGAAGTGGAGTTTGCACTAATAATAATAATAATAATAATAATAATATAATAATAATAAATATAATAATAATAATTAATAATAATAATAATAATAATAAATTAATAATAATAATATAATAATAATAAAAATTAATAATGAAATCTAATAAAAATAATAATAATTAATTTATAATCTTTAATAATAATAATTTTATAATAATGATAATAATAATAATTAAATATAACAATTAATAATAATATAATAATAAAATAATAATAATAATAATAATAATAATAATAATAATAATAATAATAATAATAATAATAATAATAATAATAATAATAATAATAATAATAATAAGAAGAAGAAGAAGAAGAAGAAGAAGAAGAAGAAGAAGAAGAAGAAGAAGAAGAAGAAGAAGAAGAAGAAGAAGAAGAAGAAGAAGAAGAAGAAGATAAAAAACAGAACATTCAAGAAAAAGCAGAAGGAAAGGAAGAATGAATTATTATATCTCTTATGGTTTATTAGTTTTTTTCATTATTATATAAAGATACTATTATTATTATTATTATATAATTATATATTATTATTAATACAATTAATAATTATTATTATTATTAATTATTATTATTATTATTATTATTATTATTATTATTATTATTATTATTATTATTATTATTATTATTATTATTATTATTATTAATATTTTTATTATTATTATATTATATTATTATTCTGCACTTATTAGTATTATTATTATTATTTTATTTATATTATTATTAATTATATTATTATTATTATTATTATTATAAAACCTTAAATTTAAATTATTATGCTGTAATAAATTTAAAACCATTTATAACACTGGCCAACAAAAAAATATTTTTTTGCTGCCAAGGATATTTTATCGAATTTATAGTATATCGGGTGTGCTGATTTCAGAATGACATTAGTTTTCCAAGATTGGCTCTAGTTCTTGAGATACAGGGTGTTCCAGATTTACTCTTATACAAATATCTTTTTTAATGCATATTTTACAGTAATATCGTTTTATTTCTTTTTAAGGGGCTTACCTTTATATATACTTTATTTTTTTTCTATTTTCAGAACACAATGAGTACTTCACGAAGAGCCTATTTGAATAACCCCAATGTATTTTGCTACATCTGTGGTGAATATTGCCAGGAGAGCCAAAGAAAAAATATTACTAACTTTGTGAAGCAAGCATATCTCGCATACTTTGGAATGAAACTCGGAGACCAAGATAAGTCTTGAACTCTTCATATGGTCTGTAAAACGTGTCAAAAATCTACCTCGAGTGGAAAATGGACGAGAAAAAGGTTTAAATTTGGTGTGCCCATGGTATGGCGGGAGCCAAAGATTCACCACACAGTGACTGTTATTTTTATTTGGTTAATGTGAAAGGTATCAGTGTTATAAGAAACGTAAATTTGAGTATCCGGATTTCGAGCAAGGCGACCTTTACCACACTCCAACGATGTCCCCATCCCAGTGTTTCACTACACTCCCAGACCTGGCATTGTCTGATGAAGAAATATCTGGATTTTGGTGTGCACACGTGCCAGATAGTGGTAGTGGAATTATGAGGAAAGTACTTTCTTACACAACAACAGTTTCTCCCAGTAAGAGATCAAATGATTTAGTACGCAGAGTTAAGTCTTCCAAGCAGATTCTGAGCTCTTTAGCATCTAGGACTAAGTGAAAAGAACTGTCTCAAGGCCGATTGTAAAATAACTTTTTTTTTTCGGACATGAGAGGTAGTACTTCTTCCATATTCTTTGCAAGAAAAGACCTGGTTTATCTGTTTAGAAACATCCCTGGTTTCCTATCAAATGGGTTACCTAAATATCCGATCCAGATAGATTGGCCATTGTTTATTGGATAGGTTCAACGAGTTAAGCTTGGAAGTGTGTTTTATTGTACAATGGCATAGTTATGCATCGATTCCAATAGGTCACTCAACAAAAACTGAAAGGAATATGAAAATATAAGATTGATCTTGCAGAAGCTTAGATATAATAAACAACAGTGGTCTATATGCGTTGATTTGAAGATGGTCAACATCTTACTTGGGCAGCAAAACGGATATACTAAGTACCCTTTTTTCATATGGCTTGTGGGATTAGTAGGGCTAAAGAAGGACCACTGGGAAAAAAGTTGTTATGGCCTGCAAGGGTAAATAATGACTGTAGGTGCATCAACATTCATTAACGAACCATGGGTTGACAGGGGGAAAAATATTTTTCACCACACCACATCAAACTAGGACTGATGAAGCAATTTGTTAAGGGCCATAGACAAAGATGGTGAATGTTTCAAATATTTTTGCAGATTTTTTCCAGGGTTAATTGAGTATGGAGAAACTCAAGCTGGAATCTTTAGCGGGCCTCAAATTCACCAAATCATCAAGAATGAACAATTTCATAAATTCCATGAGTGTATAAATTGCAAGCATCTGACCTGCGAAAGTTTTGTCTTGGGATGTGTTCAGGAAACTATTTTGGGACAACCATAAAAATCTGCCAATCTATGTAGACACGTCACGAATAATGCTTTCAGACTTCAAAAATTTTGAATTTGCAAATTATGAGCATATGTAAATAGATTCACTTTCTACATAGTCAACTTAGATGCGGTTTCAGGCATAATTCTATGGATGTTTATTGATGGAGGAACATGGGGAGAGGTTCCATCAAGATATCAAGGGATGAAAGAAAGATACCCAAGGATATATGAGAGTACACAAATGATGGCAGAATTATTGCTGGAGCAACTTCAAAAAC
>JABUQX010135801.1:0-13859 GCA_015478945.1 Trachelipus rathkii
CAGCCATCACTATCAATCTTAACCAATAAAGTTTCACATGGTGGGGGAAGTAAAACAAGTTGAATATTATTTATAACATATAATTTTCAATGAAAAGAGAATTAAATAAAATACATATAAAACATACGTTTTATTTTTAAACATGATTGATTCCCATCTAAGCAGTGTCAAGAGGATTCTGCACCTGATTGAGCAAGTTCGTAGTATATTCTCGAGAGATTCAACACCCTTTGAAAGGATGTAAGTATAAATACCATCTGCTGCAGTAGTCCATTCTTCGGCATATACAGGTTCATTTGCAACGGCATTCAATTCTCGTTACGAGAGAAGTAAGACGTATCCATGCTGATAGCTATTATACGGCCCTCTCCTGTATATCGTATGTATAAACGGATAAACCACATGGTTTTCAGTGAAGAAATAGTCGTGAGGATTATAAACCGTGAGCTATAGTGAAAATTAAAGCTCCTCCGAAGTAATGTCGACGCTCTTTAAGACTGAGACGTTAAAATTCGTTTTTCATTTTTAAGGAAACCAAAGCTGTAAAATATTTCAAGATGAAGGTTAATCCTATACACGTACGTGCAAATGTGAAAGCATACGAGAAGGACCTTCCAATAGTTGTGTTACTCAAAATACCTTTTAAAGCATTTCTAGGACCGCGTTGAACAACCTCTATTCTATTATAGCCTCTCATACTATCTATAACCTCTCACACTGTCACCTCTAATAGATATTTCACCTACTTAGAAGAGCTTGGGATCTCATAATGTAAAGATTAATGACTACACATTACTTTTAGTATCCTTTATACCTCTCCAAAGCTTATCCATTGGTATATTACTAAGATAATCGTTGAATTGAATTATTCTTTTCAAATAACCGAAATGCATAAAGGTCTTATTATTGTGAGATCTTTCCGAAATGGAATTAACAGTGTAATACAATTCGCTCTCGGCATTCGTTTTACGGAAATACATATAAATTGCCAACATTATATCGTTAGGGTATTAGTATAAGAAGAGTTCTTTGTAAAGTATATCACTATAACTGTGACTTATGGAGTTTAGAATGGATAAGACCCGCCATATAACCGATTCATATACCGTTACATTCCGCCAAGCTACAATGGGGACGAAAATATGTGGGCATATAACGAAATTAAGTGTGATATGAAGAGCAAAGATCTCAAAAGGTTAATGAGATTCTTTCTTCGACGCAATCAGCGGAGGAAGAACAGTAAACAAGTAGTATGACAGGACGAGAAATACGAACATATTATCCGGTTTCACAGATAATTGCTTTTAAAAAAACATTTTATTTATTCTTTTTAATTTCAGGTGTTCTTTAATAAACTTTTTGTTTTTTTTTTAAAAAAAAGACTTAGATATGCAAATTATTTCTTTTCAAAATTTTTGTTTTTAACTAAAAAAATCTTAATATAAATTTTAATTATGTGGGGTGGATCAATGTAAAAAAATTTACATTTTTACATACACTAGCAACAGAAAGAGCTATTATAGCCATCCCATACCATACGTATGTATTTTTTTTTTGCTATACCCGACAGTGTACCCTTTGTTAGGTATGGGGGCACGTCATGTACCCGCAACCCATGCCTGTGATCTTATAGGAGCCGCTTAGCCCTCGATTTCTAGCTACCGATCTCCATCATTAGCAGCTACGTTGTATGGTTAGTGTTTAGGTATAGGACACGCTACATAAGAACGAAGTTTTATCCTCCGAGTAGAGTTAGTAGACTACCGTGAATCACCTACAACATACTTAAAACATCACGCAGCATCACGCCATACCGAGTCAAGAGAGGGCCGTACAGACCAGGCTATTCTAACAATCTCTTAGAATCAATATTTATATAGGGATTCATGATGGGGGAGAGAGAGTAGGAAGAGGACAAGTATTGTGGCATAGTGGTTTTTGTGAGTAGTGGACATAGAGGGTAAGAAGGAGATAGTGGTTTTGGAGTAATGAAAAGTGAGAAGGCATTATAGATAATATTGAGATACATAGCAAATACATTAATTATGTAATATGTGCTTATTTATAATTTTAAAAAAACATATTAATGGTCGTCTAATAAGTAGGACAGAGGATTACTGTATAAATTGAGTAAGTTCGTACGGAGTAGTATCTCTCCAGAGATTCACACCCACTTTGGAAAGGATCGTAATATAAATGCTGTCCAACGAGCACACTAAACCATTTTTCTCCTGCATATTTTGGTTCAAACAGCATTCAATTCTCTCGCTCGCAGAAGAAGTAAACGTATTCCTGCTGATAGTTATTAGTGCACTTATGGTATACTGCATTATACGGGAATCCGCATGTTTCAGTGTAAATACTGTAGATTATCCCATGAAGCTATATGTATTTGGACCGACGGGGCCCGGCCCCGGCCCCGGCCGCTTCAGGCCCGCGGCCCGGACCCGGCCAAAACTGAGGATTAAAACCGGGGTTTGTCTACGCGGGTTAGGCTGTAAATTTACACTAAATAATAGAGGGGTTAAACAAACAAAGATAAAAAAATAAATATTTTTATTCCATTACTCCTTTGTTATAAATTGAGGCAAAATATATAAACATACCTACAATATATATCAATTTTTTTTTGGTATTAAACTATGATTTCAAAATTAAAATTGAGAGGCGCAAATTATAATAATTTTTCCGAGTTTTTAAACAAAAATATTCGAAAAATTTTGAATATAGTTTCAGAAAAGAAAAAAATTCAAAAAATATAATGTGTTAAAATATTAATGTTTTTATTTATTTAAAGTAAATTCTTCAAAGAAAATCACAATATATTTCCGAATATCTCTTATTTAATAGTAGTTCAATATATTAGTTAGATTATATGATATATATATAATATATATATAAGTATATATTATTATATATATATATATATATAATATATATATATATATTAATAATAATTAATATAATATATATATATTTATTATTAGTATATATATAGTATATAGTAATAGATATATATATATGTTATATTATATTTACAGTCAAGGCCACCACTCACGGCTCGGCCTCTTTTCAAATGGAGGGGGCAAGAAGAATAAAACATAGAAACCCACGGCCAAATTCTAATGACTAACTCGATTTCCATCTGTGTTAACAAGACGTGGGCTTTAAAGAGGGAAAGAATTAAATACAGTTGGAAAAACAGAAAAGGAGGCAAGGAGTTCACCGAACAGAAGTAGTTGGAAGAAAGAGGCACACGAAACGAACAAGTCTGGGGCTTTCAATACTCACGCAACACTCCAATGCGAAGAGCAAGGCACCCCCTTGTGATACGAGGGCGACGAAACGAGACAATGAAATGCGAGAGGTCTAGAATGCCCGATCCGCTATAGAGTCTATTGAAAACTGTTCCAGAAAGCAACGTCACGTCGCAGAGATAGAGGGTCAAGGGAGTTTGAGAAAGACGGAGACAGTTTTATCAGTCTATTTAGCTTTAGAATTCTATCCAATAGAAGAAAGAATGAAGCCAGAGTCCTCCCAGATGTGAGAACCAGTATTCGGAACAATGCCTAATAAGGTTCTTATATAACTGGAATAGCTGTGCAGAGAAAAAAAAAATTCGCCCGCAACCTGAACAGAAATCGCAGTTTTTTTTGAAGGCCACCTTAGCAACCATTGTAATATGAGGTTTCCAAGACAATTTGTTTGTTTATGTTGAGACCAAGAAATGTTTTATGGGTTATTACACAGGTGAGACGCTTAGAGCGTCCGAAGAAAATAGGAAAGTTTGGAGGTGTTTTTTAAGAGGGGAATATAAAGAAGTTGAGTTTTTTAAAGAGTTAAACTTACAAGGTTGCGGTGACCCCCACCGGGAAATCCCTCCAGATCGGGAAGAATAGAATCAGAAAGCAGAAGACGAGATGCAGCTCTAGATGCAAAAGAGGGAGGAGATTTGAAATAAAGTAAGAGAATGGAAGAGTTGAGTCATCGGCGTAAAGAATGAACAGAATAAGAAGCGCAGCGGCTGAGGAGAAATCGGTTGATGGAAAAAGTATGGAATAAAGTTGGAGATAAAACAGAACCTTGAGGGACACCACAAATTAAAACAGGAAAGGAGGAAAAGGACGCTCCATACAACGAGTGCTCGATAATGGAAGCGTACGGAAAGAGAAAACTAGACATTGAGTGAAGTTGCAAAAGAGAAGGAGGAAACCCAAAGGAAAAGGGAGCTTCGAGAGTAGCGACGCATGCCATAGAACTGGTTCAAAGCGTTTGGATATGCTCAAGCGCCACCTACGCAAGACCTCCCATTAGGTCCCTAAGGGCAAGAAGATATAGAAATTCAGTTTAAATAGGAAAGTATGTCACCAGTTGGACTCGAATGTCGAAAGCCATAGCTGATGATTTGAAAGAAGGATGAGACTCCAGATGAATCCAGAAGAACTGAGAGTTAAGAAGAGTTTCAAAGACTTTAGAATAGAATTCAAGTGAGAGCTTTAGGCCGATAAGTTTGAAGGAATCAGAACGGCTAAACTTTTTGGGGATAGTTGACTGATTAAAAGCGCGCTTTCCAGCACTGAGGAAAAGTAAAGATTAAGGACATATAATATATATATATAATTATATATATATAATAATACTATGTATATATAGTAATATATATAATAATAAGTATATATATATCATATATATATATATATATATATATATAAATATATTCATATATATATTATATATAATATACTATATATATATATATATATATATTATATAATATATATATATATATATATAATTCATATATATATAATTATATATATATATATATATATAATATAATAGTATATATATATATATATACTATATAATATATATATATTATATATATAGATAGTATATATATATATATTATATAATATAATATGTTATATTAATATAATATTATATAGTATATATATACCATATTATTATAATTTAATACATAACTTATTCTTCTGGAAAATCAATTATTTTCTAAAAATTTCTTTCGAAAATATTTATTTAATTGAATTAATTAAATGTATTCCTTTTTTATAATTAAATTTATTAACTAATTGAAATTATATTTAATTTTCATCCTAAGTTTTAAGACTTTCAGTGTTTTTGACTTACATTTCTAATTTTAGCTAACCCCGGCCCCGGCCCCGGCCCCGGCCCCGGCAAAATTCCCGCCCCGGTCGGTCCCTATATGTATTATATCCTCGAATATGTCAACATCGTTAAGATGCGATGTTATTTCATTTTTTATTTTAATCAAAGCTGAAATATTTTCAGATGTTCGAACTGTGAAACCTATACACGTACGCCAGAAGTTCGCCCCATCGCTAGGTCTCCAGTAGTTGCGTACATCAAGGCTTTTAATATTGTCACACGACGAGAAAGCAGCATATATTCTATTAGAACCACTCTCACTGTCTCCCCAGTCAGATATTTCACTACGCATCGATGCATCGGATAACACACACTCATCCGTTACCCAAGCTGCAACGATGTCGATAATCTTGATGAATTCTTCAACAGAAATGAATAATGGTCTATTATTTGAACCTATGGCAGGAATAAAACCGATGGATCTGTCACCATTCGGTTTACTAATAAATATAAATGACACATCATTGGGTATAACGAAAGACCTCGTAAAGACATCAACAACAAGTGTAGAGATGCGCGGAGATGTCATCGTACCAGCACGGCGAAAAATGTCTTACTGATGGAAATCGTGTATGCGTAAGCAGTCCTCGAAGGTAATGAGATTCTTTCTTTCAACCAATCAGAAGAGAGTAAACAAGGATATAGAGCACGAACGAACCATAACGATTCAAAAGTCTATACAACATGCCATGTACAGCTTTATTTATTCAAGAAATCGCATCAGATATATGTATTTTCATATCTATGCCTTACGAGCAATTCATTTCACGTCTGTATTTGTATTTTCTGTTTCACTAGAGTTATCAGATACAATTCGGGAATTTGTTCAAACTCCTCCCACTTTTCGAAACATTACGCGATACCTATGATTCTTGTCTGGTTCGTTTTCGAAACATTATGCAATACCATTGATTCTTGTTTTGTTAACAAAGTTTCACACTTAACAACAGTAAAGTAACTAACATAACATACAAAATCGTAACCTATTCATACTTTCTCAAGCATATCTCTAACATAACAATGTTAATTTTACATTAACATGGTAATATTTAACAAAAATGTATCATAACATTGGCTAATCATCATACTGATCAACGAATACACGCTAACGTAATAAAGTTTTTCACATCAATAAAGCTAACACAGCATAACCCGAACTAAGAAAATAATGTACAACAACAAACCTAACACAACTTATGCATGAATAAACTGTTAACATTAACAAAGTTCCGCACTTAACATCAGTAAAATAACTAACATTGCATGCAAAACGTAACCTATTCATACTTTTTCAAACATATCTCTAACATATTAACGTTAATTTTACATTGACACAGTAATATTTAACAAAAATTTATCACATCCTTGTCTAATTATCATACAGACCAACGAATATACGCTAGCGTAACAAAGTTTTTTTTTTTTTAAATTAACATAGTAATATTTAACAAAAATTTTATCATAACCTCACCTAACTATCATAATCCCAACATATAATTGCAAACATAACAAAGTTTTATACAGACATAACATAAAAATAAGTTTATCGAATACAATATCGTATTAAAGTGTAATAGTTTACCGATCCTAAAGCACTAAATCAGTAAATCAAACCATCCGTCCCATCCCCTCACCTCCCATCCACCCTTCCATGATCTTGCGATCTGTTGACTCAGGACACATTTCGGGTATCATTTCGGATAAACATAACATAAAAATAAGTTCTTTATATACTTACCAACGAATATATATATATATATATATATGCTAACGTAACATTGTTTTCACATTAATAAAGCTAGCATAACATTACCAGAACTAAGAATATAATGTACAACGACAAATCTAGCACACCTTACGCGCGAATAAACTACTAACTTTAACAAAGTTTCATACGTATCAACAGTAAAGTACCTATCACAGCGTACAGACCTTAACCTATTCACACTTTTTCAAGCATATCTCTAACATATCAATGTTAATTTTACATTAACATGTTAATATTTAACAAAAATTTAGCGTAAACCTGTCTAATTATCATACTGACAGCGAATATAAAGCTAACGTAACAGTTTTTTACATTAAACATAGTAAAATTTAACAAAATTTCATCATAACCATACCTAAATATCATATTCCCAACGAATAATTGCAAACACAACAAAGTTTTACCCAAACATAACATAAAAAATAACAAAGTTTTATCCAAACATAACATAAAAACAACTTCTTTAAATAAAATATCATAGTAAAGTGTAATAGTTTACTGATTTTAAAGCTGTAAATCAATAAATCAGTAAATCAAACCATCCGATCCTCTACACCCTTCCCCACCCACCCTTTCCTGATCTATTGATCTATCGATTCAAGTCACATTTCGAGTATCATTTTGGATAAACATACCATAAAAATAAGTTCTTTATACACTGACCAACGAATATACGCTAACGTAACAAAGTTTTAACATCAATAAAGCTAACATATCATTAACTGAACTAAGAATATAACGTACAACGACAAACTTAACATACCCCAAGTTCGAATAAACAGTCAACATTAACAAAATTCCATACTTAACAGCTGTAAAGTAACTAACATGGCATACAGAACGTAACCTGTTCACACTTTTTCAAACGTATCTGTAACATATCATTGATATTTTTACCTTAACATAGTAATATTTAACAAACATTTATCATAACCTTACCTATTTATCATACAGACCTATGAATATATGTTAAGGTAACAATGTTTTCACATCAATAAAGCTAAAATATCATAACCTGAACTAACAATATAATGTACAACGACAAAACTAACATACCTCACGTATGAATAATCTGCTAACATTCACAAAATTCCCCACTTATCAAAGGTAAAGTAGCTAGCAGGACATACAAAACTCAATGTATCCCCACTTTTCCAACATATCAGCAACAGCTAATGCAGTATTATTTAACAAAACCACTTAACAAAGTGATCAATCTATCGAAGATACCAGCATCATGAACTATGAACTGATACTACATTCATCAAAGTGTCACTCATATCGAATATAACATCATTTTGAACTATGAATAAACGTAGACATTAGCAAAATTCTCGATCAAACCTAACATTACCCAGCAAAAACTTACCCTATGTTCACGTTTCTAACACATCATCGTCAGTTAACACAGTAATATCCTACGAAACTTATCATTTCTCTAACAAACCAGTTTTAATTTCGCATTGTCATAGTAATATTTAACAAAAACGTAACAGAAATTAAACATAGCCTAACATATCTAACACTTACAATGGGTGAAAACCTACAATAGATACTAACATCAGGATCTACGAATAAGACATTAACATTTGGACCTATGAATAATTTCTCAACCTATCCCTCATCACACAGCAAAACTCATTCTATACTGGTTTTTCAAGAATAACATAGGCAGATAAAGCACCTTTATCTAACAAAATTCCTTAAAAAAAGTGTCCAAATTTTCAAAGATACATGCATCTTGAACTATGAATTGACACTACATTCATCAAAGTGTCATACAAATCAAATATAACATCATTTTGAACTATGAATAAACGTAGACATCAGCAAAATTTACTGTCAAACATCATAAAATAACCTATCGATCATACAGATCAACGAATAAACGCTAGCATAATATTTCCGGAACTAAAAACATATATTACCACAGCATTCCCGGCACACATTAAGTGTGAATAAACTGTATACATTAACAAAGTATATATATATATATATATATATATATATATATATATATATATATATATATATATATATATATATATATATATATATATATATATATATATATATATATATATATATATATATATATATATATATATGTTGACATAACAAAGTTTTTACTTCAATAAAGCTAACATAGCATAACCTGATGTAAGAATATAATGTATAACATCAAACCTAACATACCTTAAACACGAATAAACACATAGAGGGGAAGTAAAACAAGTTTTCATTTTTTTTATAACATATAATTTTCAATGAAAAGAGCATTAAATAAATACATAAAAACATACGCTTTATTTTAAACATATTAATTCATCTAATCATAGGACAGAGGATTCTGCATAAATTGAGCAAGCTCTATATATTTCTCCAGAGATTCAATTCCATCTGAAATGATGTAAGTATAAATACTGCCAGCAGCACTAATCCATTCTTCGGTATATACAGATTCATTAGCACGCATTCGCTCATCCCAGAGAGAAGTAAACTTATCAATGTTGTTAGTTATCAGCATATTCCTGTACACCCTATTATATGGTAAACCGCATGTTTCAGTGTAAATATTGTAGATTATCTCATGAGCTATATGAATTAAGTCCTCGAGTATGTCGACCTCTTTAAGATGAGACGTTAATTCGTTTTTCATTTTAGCCAAAGCTGTAATATTTTCAGATGACTGAACAGTGAAACCTATACACGTACGCATGAATGTGACAGCGTCGTTGGGTTTCCAATAGTTGCGTACATCAATACTTTTAACATTATCAGATACGGTGAAAACAACTTCTATTCTATTATAACCTCTCACACTGTCACCTCTGATAGATATTTCCCCAGAAGGCGATGCATCAGATGACACATACTTAGCATTTACCCAAGCTTCTATGGTATCGATAATCTTGAGGAATTCATCAACCGAGATGAATAAAGGTCTATTATTTGCACCTCCGAATGGAATACATGTGATATATCGCTCTCCATTCGTTTTACGAAAAAATATAAATGACACATCGTTGGGTATTACGAAGGTCCTCGTAAAGATATCACTAACATGCTTAGGAGCAGAATGAGACGTCATCATACCAGCACAGCGAAAAATGTCTTACTGACGAAAATCGTGTGTATAAACAGACCCAAAAGGTAATGGGATTCTTTCTTTCGACCAATCAGAAGAAAGTAAACAAGTATACGACAGACGAACGAACCATATTGGTTCAAATAATTCCATGTACAGGCTCTATACCCTAAACGTTTTCTGTTCATGTTTGTATTTTCATGTTCAGACTTTACATTCGATTCATTTTCTGTTCGTATTTGTATTTTCAAACCCAGGTCTTACGAGCAAATCGTTTCACTTTTGTATTTGTATTTCCTGTTTCATTAGAGTTATTAGATACAAGTCGAGAAATTGTTCAAACTCCTCCCACTTTTCGAAACATTACGCAATACCTATGATTCTTACTTGATTCATTTTCGAAACATTACGCAATACATTTGATTCTTGTTTGTCACAGGGTCAATATAACAAATTTATTAAAAGCATTCAGAATATATATGTTTATTGTAATTTTTATTTATTTAAATTTATTTTTTTTCAAATTTTTTATTCTTTTTTAATTTTGTTTATTTAAATATATATATATATATATATATATATATATATATATATATATATATATATATATATATATATATATATATATATATATATATATATATATATATATAGCAAAGATATATAGCAAGAAAGAAGAGCATAAATATATATAAAGTTAAAGTTATTATAGAGCATATATGTTATATATATATATATGTTGTTATATATATATATATATATATAGCAGTATATATATATATATATATATATTATATATATATATATATATATATATATTTTAGCCTGGCGTCTGGTGGAAGGGGGCTGCGACCACCACTGAGGAGTCCAAAGCAGCCCCCCGGGACGAAACGCCAATTCATCGCGACAACGCTCACTCTTTTCAACATCATCTAGTGTTCAGCTAATGAAGGTGGTTCTTCAACAGCAACCATAACCCCTTCATATTGGTGACCACCGGAGTGACTAGTGCCACTGGAGTGGCACAACGAACACCAGCCAGCATCCCATCTTCTCAAAGTTGTTCGCCGTGGTAAGACATTTCGTTGTAGAGTTTGTTTTACCACAATCGTTCAACGCGGCATTACATCAATTCAAGTTTCTTTCTGCTGGGCGCTGCTCTGTTCGGTCATCCTGTAACGCCTGTACTGTGCTTCACTGCAGGTGCAGTCCAACTGCACGTAAGAGTACAGAGGGTCGAAGCCTTCTCAGTGGCTTTAATGTGTGCAACATAGCTCTCATCTGACAGCTGACCGACGTCCTTCAGGTGCGCAGAGCGGAGTGTGCTCACGGCATTTCACTGGGGGGAGTTCTGTGGTGTCTGGTGGAAGGGGCTGCGACCACCACTGAGGAGTCCAAAGCAGCCCCCCGGGACAGCCACTTCATCGCGACAACGCTCACTCTTCAACATCATCTAGTCTTCAGCTAATGAAGGTGGTTCTTCAACAGCGATCATAACCCTTTCATAATATATGATATATATATGGTTATGTTCTATAAATAGCAAATATATATATATATATATATATATATATATATATATATATATATATATATATATATATATATATATATATATATATATATATATATATATATATATATATATATATATATATTTAAAAACTATTTATTTTTATTTAATTTTGTTTAAAAATATTTTTTTTTCAAAATTTTTTATTCCTGTTTATGTTTATAACGTAAAAAATTTACACTATTACATACACTAAAGCAATAAATCAGTGAATCAGTAAATCAAACCATCCACCCTATCCCCACCTTCCACCCTCCATACTCACACTTCTATGATCTATTACTCTATTGTCTCAAGTTACACATCGTGTATCATTTTGGTTAAACATAACATAACGTAAAATTAAGTTCTTTATACACTGATCAACGAGTATATGCTAACGTAACAAAGTTTTCATATTAATAAAGCTTACATAGCATCATCTGAACTAAGAATATAACCCGCAACGACAAACCTAACACATCTTAAACAGGAATAAAATGTTAACGTTAACAAAGTTTCACACTTAACAACAGTAAAGTAACTAACATAACATACAAAAACGTAACCTATGCGTGCTTTGTCATGCATATCTCTAACATAACAATGTTAATTTTACATTAACATGGTGATATTTAACAAAAATTTATCATAACATTGGATAATTATCATACTGATCACTGAATACACGGTAACATAACAAAGTTTTCACATTAATAAAGCTTACATAGCGTCATCTGAACTAAGAATATAACCCACAACGACAAACCTAACACACCTTAAACAGGAATAAAATGTTAACGTTAACAAAGTTTCACACTTAACAACAGTAAAGTAACTAACATAACATACAAAAACGTAACCTATTCACACTTTTTCAAGCATATCTCTAACATCACAATGTTAATTTTACATTAACATGGTAATATTTAACAAAAATTTATCATAACACTGGATAATTATCATACTGATCAATGAATATACGCTAACGTAGTAGAGTTTTCACATCAATAAAGCTAACATGGCATAACCCGAACTAAGAAAATAATGTACAACGACAAATCTAACACAACTTGCGCATGAATAAACTGTTAACATTAACAAAGTTCCACACTTAACACTAGTAAAGTAACTAACATTGTAAGCAAAACGTAACCTATTCATACTTTTTCAATCATATCTCTAACATATTAACGTTAATTTTACATTGACACAGATATATTTAACAAAAAATTTATCACGTCCTTGTATAATTATCATACAGACCAACGAATATATGCTAACGTAACAAAGTTTTTACATTAACATAGTAATATTTAACAGAAATTTATCATAACCGTACCTAGCTATCATAATCCCAACAAATAATCGCAAACATAACAAAGCGGTTTCGCGGGTTAAGCGGGTTTCGGGCCTCAGCCCCCTTACACCCCCCTTAGGGGTGATCCCCATTCTGCGGATTCACACCTTTCAAGGGGGCATCTCCATGGGTGATCTCCAAGTGGTGCTTACAATTCTGCCAAATCGCCTCTGTATGATGCGATGTTGCCAAACCTATCAGTTTGTTTATGGTAAAGATTGAGATTGTTCTACCTTGTTAATGTCTACAGTTTATTCACGCTTAATGTACGCCTGGTATGCTGTGATACTATATGTTTTTAGTTCAGGAAATATTATGCTAGCGTTTATTCGTTGATCTGTATGATCGATAGGTTATTTTAAGATGTTTGACAGTGAATTTTGACGATGTCTACGTTTATTCATAGTTCAAAATGATGTTATATTTGATATACTTGACACTTTGATGAATGTAGTATCAAATCATCGTTCAAGATGCTGTTATCTTTGAAAGTTTGGACATTTTGTTAAGGAATTTTGTTAGATAATGCTGCTTTATCTACCGATGATATGATTGAAAAGCCTGTATAGGTTGAGTTTTGTTGTATGATGAGGGATAGGTTGAGAACTTATTCATAGGTCCAAATGTTAATGTCTTATTCGTAGATCCTGATGTTAGTATCTATTGTAGGATTTCACCCCTTGTAAGTGTTAGATATGTTAGGCTATGTTTAATTTCTGTTATGTTTTTGTTAAATATTACTATGACAATGTGAAATTAAAACTGGTTTGTTAGAGAAATGATAAGTTCCGTAAGATATTACTGTGTTAACTGACGATGATGTGTTAGAAACGTGAGCATAGGGTAAGTTTTTGTTGGGTAATGTTAGGTTTGCTCGAGAATTTCGCTAATGTCTACGATT
>JABUQX010135802.1:0-13870 GCA_015478945.1 Trachelipus rathkii
AATCCTCTTCTTACTGTGTCCTATCTCTCTCACATCTCCCCTCTCCTCTCTCTCCTCTCTTCTCTTTTTTTTTTTTTTTTGGTTCTTTCTTTGTTTGTTTTTGTGCTCTTGAACGATACTTATCTTTTATATTTCTTTTCTTTCTCTCTCCTCTCTGCTCCCCTCTTCTCTACACTTCGACGTTACCACCTCTCTCTCATCAGTCTCCTCTCTCTCTACTAACCTCTCTTCTCCTCTCTCTATCTCTTCTCTTCTCTCTCTCTTTCTCTCTCATCTCTCTCTCTCTCTCTTCTCTCTCTCTCTCATCCTCCCTCTCTCTCTCTCTCTCTTACCCTCTCTCATCTCTGCTCTCTCTCTCTCCTCTCTCTCCTCTCTCTACGTCATATCCTCTTAACTCTAAATTGTAAAGACAATGCTATAATTATTGATTCCAACGTCCACTTTGAAACGCAGTCACATCTTTCAATTACATTATGGTTTAGTTATTCTATGAATCAGTTTGTATATTTATGTGCACGCTTCCATTATGGGGAAAATGGTTTGAGAAGAGTTTATGATACGCTGAACATAACGCAGTCAACAAGAAATCTATGAACATTGAAGTGTTCAACGTTCTTTGATTAATTACTTTCATTGTCTTAGTATAATCATAATTAAATTGTTCTATTGTTTTGGTGATGAAATGTGAGCAGTATATATCATTTGAGTGAAATTGGAGAGCATTGTTTCTTTATATAATATACCGTTAGTGAATTTGTGTCAGTTTTCTTTTTTTAATGGATGTATGTGCTTGGGCAAGTTTGTTGAATTGCGTTGAGTATTAAATTTTGGTCTTGAGACTCAGATAGTATTAAGCCAAGGTTTGACATGTTGGTTACACTGTGTCATTTTGGCTGCTAGAATGTGAATAAAGCGAGTGAATTCCTATTATCTTGTTTGTTGTGGTGGACTTATGAGTGATTGTCTCTTGTCTAGGATTACGAAGTGCATAGCAAGTTTCAATTGATGCATTATTCTTGTCTGGTGTGTGTATGAGGTGTACGAGGGTATTAAATTTTGATATTGTCTAAGGCATGTGGGTCAGGAGCAAAACCTTGAGGGAAGTGTTGAAAGGTTGTTGGTGGAAAGTAAATACTTATTATTTTATATATTTTTTTTATATATTATATATATAATATATACTACAATATATAATATATTCATATTATTATATATATATAGCTATATATATACATTATAATATTAACATACATATTAAATACATACATTTATTATAAATAACTATATATATATAAATATATGATGCCCACCTGAGCGGATCATATAATTTATTTAAACTTAGAAACCGTATCTTCTTATGTCCTAAACTCCTCTAACTTTCTATCATCTTAATTTCACAAATTTTTTACTCATAATCACATTTATTGTTAAAAAAATAAATTTTAATAAATGATACTTCCACATAGTAATTAAAATATTAAAGTTTTTGTTTTATATTCCTTATACATTGTAATTAAAATTAATTTATGAAATCAATGTTATCACACGCATTACCAAAATATATTATAAACCAATATTTTAACCCTGTCTTTACGATTGTTTGCAGCCAAAGTCTTTTTAAATATCTTCTAAAATGAAAAGAAAATACTATATTGGAGATCTAACTTCAACTAGCGCTCTATTAATGCTTTTAAAGGTTTTAAGAACTCATTCTAACTAATTTAGGGATATATTTTGAATATAATGTAATATATGTGAATTAAATATGATTGTAAAAAAAAGCTTCAAAGTTTCATTGCCTAAATGATAATAAATAGATTTATAATGACAGTTACAAAATAGTTTTTATATTAATATTCTCAAATAACCATGAAAATTAAATGCCTAAGCTTCGATTACAAAAAAATATATTCTATGCATCATTTGTAAAACTGTACTTGAGTTTTTTTCTAAAAAAAATTTCAAAAATTCAACAAAAATTTTAATTTTGTAAGTTAATAAAGTAAGTTTTAAAATTCTTTATGGCAAGCTTCTGGAATCATTCCAGAATCTTACCACTAAAATAATTTACTAAAAACTAAACAAACTTAAACTTTCTGAACTTATAAATTTTTTTGAACCTAGATGAAACATTTTTCAGAAAAGTATTGTTAGTTAAAGAGCATCAAATATTATGCCAATGATTCGGTAATAAAAATCTTAAGTTAGCAGTGAAACCGTTTCTAATCTTTCACTCTCCAGAAATCGTCATTAACATCAGTATTCGACCTAAAAGCATAATAAATAATAAATAAATCAATAATAAAATAATAAATAATCATTAATAATTAATGAATAAAATAATAATAATAATAATAAAAGTAATAATATAATCAAATAACACTCCTGAAGATTTATTATACAAAAAAAAATACAAAAACTAAAATTTGAACAATGCAAAAGTATACCTACTCATCAAAACATGAGAGAGTACTGCTATTTATGACACATCTATACGAGTACTAATAACATATAGACCAATATCAATCAATATCAATAGACTAAAAAATACTCATTTTGAAATGCCATGCGCACAACATAACATTCTATGTTCAGGACTCACCCTCTTCCATTCCGCTGACAATGATGCAGGTACTCTTTCCACTACACTGTCACTCATCAACTATCAATCACATTAATATCGATTTGGTATCATATTTCTATTTGATGTATTGATTATACTCAACCTTTCAATCAATATCCAATATCAAAATGGACATACTTCCCATGATAATAACAGCTACCATTCTTTCCATATAACAATTTAGGATTATAATGACTTATTTCACTGTACCCAAAGTGCTTATTCCTAAAATTCACTAGACATTTCATCAATCGTACTTACGTATTTAATTACCTCTCGCTCCTCTTTAAACAAGATAATTGAAAAGCTAGTTTCACGGAACTAAAGCTTTCCATCCTTATTTTTAATTGGTTAAAGAAAGTTCTAATGATCCAAAGCTGCAAGGCAACAAGAGATCAATGAAAGAGCGAACTTAAATCTTTTCACCACTCACAGATTCTCAGGGAACTCCTGCCTTCGATTCTGTGACCTATTATCGTGAATACGTTCCAGCTCATGTTGATATATTAATATTTCTACAATCATAGAAATAACAATGTCTTGTTAATTTCACAATACTATTCTAAATCAAAATGGTTCATGCTCCTTCTCCAAAAATAAATAGGTGGTAAGCGTAATTTCTTTCCATACCAAAAAACTGTAATTAACAAATTTGTAAACTTCATAACTTTTTTCTTCTAAGCTGACATTTATTAATGAACTCTAGAAACTTGAATATACTATATATATTTCTTATTAAAATAAATAGAAGACTTGAAAAAGTCGTAGATTAAAACTATTATTAACTTGATTAAGAGAAAGTTGTAGACTATCTGGTTCTTCTAACTACATAAGAATATGGAGCAGTATTCGAATATATTCATGAGGTTCACCTCGCATTCCATAGTTTCTTATGAAGCACAAGCTACTTACCTGAACCCTAACACTTCATGACTATATTATATCCACCTACTAGCCATCATATTGCCTATGAACTTCCTTTTGATCCATAATTACCGCATCAAATATTTTTTCCGATATTAACTAAACACACCAAAAAATAATTGAGAAATCTTAATAGTACTAGATGATGCACCCTAACTTGAAACACTGGAAGCATGTGAACCTTATTCAGCAGAACCTGAAGGGTCAAAGAAGGAACCCCACCTGTCACAGAGAGAGCCAAAGGTCCTCCCTGGCTATCAAATGATAGCCACATTGAAGAAAGAAGCTTACTCAACACTCCATTTCACCACTGCAGGATGAACAGAAGGGTGTGTCAGAAAGATCCAAATGAAAGAGATGCCCATTGAGACCTCAGTCTTGTTATGACAGTCTTCAAATGATGATCACAGAAAATCAAAGTCCATACCTCTTTCCCTGCAATAAAAATCTCAGGGGGTGAGTGCTAAGGAAAGTATTGCATTCCACTTTCCAAACCACATCCACCTCCTTTCAAGTACAAGAGTACCACTTCCCAAACTCTAATGGGAAATATAAAACATGTTGGCATTGGTGGGCTAGCTTGGCAGATGAGTCTAATGTTCTATTTCCAATGATACCTATGTAGAATAGGGCCCAGTGGAAATGTAGTGACCAACCCTGACTCGGAGACATGCTACTAATGATAAAATGACTATTTAATTGAATCCTCCTATATTTGGTGGGCAGCTGGTTAGCAATAATATGAAGGGCAGCTGGTTAGCAATAATATGAAGGGAGCTTGGAATCAGAGAAGCTATTGAACTATTTAGACCCTTCGCGCGTAGCGGTGTGGGCAATTTTGCCCACACTTCTTTTTTTATGAACATTTTCAATTTTTTTTTCAATTTTTTTTTTCCTTTTAGTAATTTCCTCAAAAAATGTTGAAAAAATGAACCTGTTAATTTTGTGTAAAAAAATGTAAACTATGAAGTTATCGGGATATACTAGAGGTGGGCAAAATTTGCCCCACACCGTACGCGCGCGTGACCCTTATAATTTTTTTTAAATAATAATAAATAATAAAACATAAGTAGTAATTATTGTTTTTAGCAACTATTCTAGGAATACTCTATCAATTTGAGAGATTGCGCTGTAAAAAGTTTTTTGGTTATCAGCCATCTTATGATTGTCATTGGAAATAACACAAAAAAACAATGGTGTCCAAATAATATTAACAAATAAAATAATAACTTAAGTAACAAAACCTGGCTAGATCAACTGCAAAAGGTCCAATACACATTATCTATATGAAATTATTTGTAAAATTTAAGAAATTACCGAAAAATATAGTGTGGGCAGATTTTGCCCACACCGTACGTGCGCGTATGCAAAACGGATCCGTACGCGCGAGGGTTAATACTTTGCAGGTCTAACTTTACTTTTAGTAGAAATTAGGGTAATTGTTTACAGAAAGGTCCTCTAAATAGATTTTTATATAAATCACAGTTTAGACTCTAAAAAAATAGTAACCTAGAATAAAAAAAAAAATCAATGATTAGTCTCTTTAGAAAAAAAGTTACAGCCTCTCATAGTTTGGAATTACTCCATAATGTTTTCTTATATAAAAGAAATACCAATTTTTTTTGTCATGATTTACAAAATAGGTGCAAGAGAAGACTGTAAAAGAAAGAGTAGCATAGCCATGGTTGTTTGCCAGAACTCGATCTAGGTTAACAGCAATTTAATCCATTAGTTAGGTTAGGTTTACAGCATCATTGATCCATCCAGGTTAGGTCTCGGTTTAGGACCCTACTAGTTCAGGTTATGATATGTTTTGTCAAGTATACAGAGTAAATCTGTGAATACTTAACAAATCTTATCATAATGGTCTTAAACTGACCTCGAGGCCCGTTCAGTATTTTTGGTAAAACTTTACTTTTTTGATCCTTTTCATTTTCTGAAAAAATTATCTAAGTTCAAAAAAATTTTCTAAGTTCAGAAAAGTTGTTAGTTTTTTAGGAAAATTCTTTAGCGATAATTTCTAGAATTATGCCAGAAGCTTGCCACTAAACAATTTTCTTAAAAAACCTGGTAATTATTTCCAATAAGTGCCTCTTAACAGATTTTTATAAAAATCACAGCATAGACTCTAAAAAAAATAGTAATGAAGATTAAAAAAAAAATTATTTGTCGGTCTCTTTAGGAAAAAAAAGTTACAAACTAGTAAAGTTTAGAATATTCCCATAGGGTTTTCTAATACTAGAACTGTGCGGAATTTCGTTTTATCGCAATTTACGATTTTAGTGAATTGAGAATGTGTGAGGCAAGGTAAGACTATAACCCACAGAAACTGTGCCAACTCTCCTAGAAGGCAATGTTATAAAATCAATTATCTTTTCTAAAATATCGATATTGATACATTACCCTCAAAGGGACTATTACCAAAATAATTTTGGTAATTGTTACCCAGAGGGTTGTCACCCCCGATTTTTATGAAAATCGCAGGCATATACTCTAAAAAATATCAAATTGAAGAATAGTGAAAACGAAACTTGTCGCTCTCTTTAGGAAAAACAGTTACAGCCTTAAATGTAGTTAAAAATCCAATAGACTTTTCAATATTGATGGATCCAGGTTAGGTCTCATTTTCAGGCCCTTAAGTCGGTTATGAATAAGTTTTGTTAGGTATACATACAGAGAAAATTATGTAGAATTAACAAATCTTATCATAACGCTGAATAGGATGGCCCTAAACGAGCACGGAGCCCACTAATTTTTCTTATTATAAGAAAGTCTATGGAAAATTTTATTACTTTCAGAAGGCTGTGAAACTTTTTTTCCTAAAGAGTGACGATTTTCTTTTTCAATATTCTTCATTATATTTTTTGAGTATATCCTGGTGATTTTCAAAAAAAAAATTTTGGTTTTTTTTCTCATCTCACAATCCTATGGGCTTTTTTACAACTTTGAGAGGCTGTAACTTTTTTTCAAAAAGAGAGCGGCGATTTTCGTTTTCACTATCTTTATTATTATTTTTTTAGAGTATGTCCTGTGATTTTCATAAAATATCGGGGGTGACAAACCTCTGGGTAACAATTATCAAGAATAATTTTATTAAAGCAATTTTTGTACATGAAAATTGTTGTAATTTTCGAAATACTAAGCACCCATACTTTCCTCATTTATCTATAATTAATAATTAACTGAATAATAAAATAAAATGTTGTAATTTCATAATACTTAATCCGAACAAGTTAAAATCCATAGGATTGTTATTTATATATATAACAGTATATATATATTATTATTAATTATATATATATATACTATATATATATAAATATATATTATAATATATATATATATATATATATATAGCTATATATAATATATATATATATATATATATTATATATAGTGTAGTATATATTATATATATGTAATTGATAATAATTATATATATACTATATATATAATTATCCCAGGAATAATGACTCTAAAATATAATATAGCTTAAAAAAAAAAAACTAACACGAAATGATTAGGTCTAGGAAAAAAGTTACAAGCCTGTCAAAGTTTAATTTTCCATAGGCCTTCCAATAAATAAAAAAAATAGTCAGCCTTGTGCTCAGGTTTTTAGGGCCTATCCTGTTCAGGTTTTGATAAGATTGTTAAGCATACAATGAGATTGTTCTCTGTTATTACCCTAACCAACTTATAAATCATAACTGAATCTAGAGGGCTGAATGAATGAACGCTAACGCTTAGATGGATCAAAACGTGAAAAGTCTATGAGATTTTTAACAACTTTGAGAGGCTGTAAACTTTTTTCCTAAAGAGAGCGGTGATTTTCATTTTCATTATTATTTCTTTATTATTTTTATTTTGGAGTATATCTGTGAGTTTTTATATCAAACTATCCCTGGGGTGACATTGTCCCCTCTTGCACTAAACAATACATATTCTTTGTCTTGATGGACGTCTTTGTTTATTTCGGTAATTGTGGAGTATTACTGACTTAGTTCACGTATACATGTATATTAGGAAAATTATAAAGCATTCGTTTACAAAAATGTTTTTTAAATATAGTTTTGAATTTTGTTTACGGAGGAATTTTCGTGTTATTTATCCGCATAGTTATGTTAAAGAAAAGTTATATATAATGAATTGATTCCGGCAAGATGTTTAACTGCTAATTTTCTCTCGTTTTTCTTTAAGGGGGATATCGCTATCGGATGTTTGTTTCTATTTATTATATACCGAATTGCATTAATATTCTTTTTGTCCCAATATACGATTAATTTGAACGATTATCCACAATTCGATTGTTGGGCCAAATTTACGTTTTATACAATAAATATTAAAAAAAAAAAAAAAAAAAAAAAAAAAAAAAAAATTCGCAACGAATTTTGTAATAATAAAAATAATATATAAAAAAAAATAATAATAAAGTAACAATAAAAATGATTTTTTCTTTTAGCATGTACCAATACAAGGTTTAGGCATATACTTCTATATATATATATATATATATATATATATATATTTATCAATAGAGATAATATAATTGTCAAAAATAATGATATATATTATATATATATATATATAATATATAATCATATTAGTTAATAATATATATATAAAGTATTATTATACTAGTTGGCAAAATTTATGATTGGTGACCAGTTAGAAAATTTTACGCCACGTTGAAAATGACACGGAGTGAGAATTATCGATCGAATCAACGCTGAGTTGTGAGGCGATTTGAGTCTATGCATATATCTATTTAATATTATATCATATATATATCCTATATAATATCTATTATAATATAATATATATATTATAGTGAGAGTATGGAGTATATATAATATATATATTATATATAAAGTTAATATATATATATATATATCATAATAAATATAGTATCATATATATATAAGTATATATATATTTAATTTATCTATATATATTTAAACGGCCCATTAGGGGGGCTCGAGCCTGACGGGGAACAGCTGGGGGGACGTTTCCCATACCCCGTAGGGGAGGCGGAGGAGGCCACGCGACACCCAAATACCAAAGAGCGGGGGTTTCGGAGCCCTCCCCGAGAGGGGAATACGCCTACCTTTCGTTCTCGGAAAGGCGAGAAGCCCAAATCTGTATTGGGGGCGTACCCCAATGGGGTACCTATTAGTTTAAAAAATTTTCTTTTATTTTTTAAACTAATAGGTACCTCCAAGGGAGGCCCGATGGCAGGCAGTCGAGGTCTCTGCCTTCCGGGAAACGCAAGGTAGGACTATTTCCCCTCGGGGAGGGTCTCTGGAACCCGCTCTTGGTATTTGTGGTGTCGCAAGGGGTTACTCCCCCTCCCCTCCCGGTGTTGGAAAAGCGTCCCATGCTGTTCCCGTGGGGCGCGCCCCCCAAAGGGCGCGTATATATATATATATATATTATATATATATATATACTAAATATATTATAATATATTATATATATATATATATATTATATATATATTTATTATATACTATATATTTATTATAATATAAAATAACAACATATATATTATATATATTATATAATATATATAATTATTTATATATATATTATATATATATATATATATAATATTATATATATATATTATTATATAGGGTGGGATGGTTTAACCATTTGTAAAACCAAAATAAAAAACCAAATGGTTTATTAAAACCATAAACGAAAACATTAGCATAAAATTTTATCAAAAATACTTTATTATAGTTTCTTTAGCATGTTGATATGGTTTCTCAATTTTTCAATCGTAGAGTAACTGAAAGGCAAAAAAAATTTTCTCCTGATTTTATATTATTGTGAAAATGATTATATGATATATATTATTATATAATATATATATAATATATTATATATATATTTATATATACTATTAATGTATATATATATTTAATATATATATATTATATATATTAATATATATAATTATATATATCTATTATATTATATTTATATTATATAGTATAGTTTTAAATTTAATCATGTTTTCAATAACCTGATTCTTGTTTCGAGCTCTGGGGAATTCATTTTCTCCCCATCGATGCCACATTTCAAAGGTTTATATATATAAACTTCATTTTTGTGAGTGTGTGGTCCAAACAGCATTAACCATATGCCTAGAGAGGAAAGAACTGTAACTAAGTGATTGATTGTTTATATTGATAAATTCTATGAATAATGTGAGCTGAGTACAGCTTAATCACACCATCTCAAAGACAGATTTAGCAGAGCAAAAGTAATAAGGAGGTATCATCAGGGCGTAATCAGAAGCTGCACTTACTTGGGCATAGTATTTTTAAACCCCAAGATATCAGACACAAGTACTATCAGAGCGCATGAAAGGTATTCAAAAGCAGTGGAATTTTACGGAATAAAATTTAAGAGAAATTCGTCCTCGCATTTCATAAAAGTACCTACCGTATTGTGAGAGATTCTGTTGGTGAGCAGTGACGTCCTCATCTGGTACAGATCTCTCAAAGAAAAATAGATGAGGTCATATTTAAAATAATAAGATATTGTCAGCAAACTTCATCACTGCTAATATTGAAAGGTATTCATTCAACTTTGGACTTGTTGCCAGCAACAATTAGAAATAGGTTGGGAAAAGCTAAAGCAGGGAAATTAGTTTTTTTATTTTTTCACTTTTTGTATATAATTTTATGTTTGAAGCTTTGTGTGAAAATATGGAACTCTACTCTCCTTTCTGCTTCTCCGTCTCCTCTCTCTCTTTCTCTCTTCTCTCTTCTCTCTCTTCTATCCTCTCATATATATAGTATATATATATAATATATATAATTATAATTATATATATATTATTATATATATATATTATTATATATAATTATATTAAATATATATATATAATATAATATATATATATATATATATTTATATATATATATATATATATATATATATATATTATATATATAATATAAGTATATATATATTGTTAATATTATATATATATATATTATATATATATATATATATTATATATATATATATATATACTATTGATATATATATACTATATTATATTAAATTATATATAATTATATATAAGTATATATTATATAATATATATATATTATATATATATATATATAATATATATATATATATATATAATATATTTATGTTAATAATTTAAAATTATATTATATATATATTATATATTAATATATATATATAATATTATATTATATATTATATATAATTTATATATATATATATTCCTTAGTAAAAGTCTTGCTTTTATTCTTGCTTCATATATATATATATGTAAAGTAAATCAGGTGCTCTTTTGTGCAAATTTTTTTTTGGGGGGGTAGAAAATAAAGTAAACTTTTTTTTCAAGATAGAGTTTATATATTATAATATACCCTCTTATTTTTTTCCTTTATGACTAGTTAAAAAAAAAACATTAATAATAATTTTATACCAGTGTTCAGTTATCAAGAAATTTGAAATTTAAGAATCTAAGAAATTTATTAAGGTATTTTAAAATATGTTGTTAGACATGTGTATAACAGTTTCCAGTAGTCGATATTTGCCTTTATAATCTATTTAAAACCAAATAAAACATTAAAACCATCAATACACATAAAGAACCAAAAAAAACCAAAAAAACATTGTTTTTTGGTTTATTTAAAAACGCAATGGTTTTTGTTTTTTTTAAAAAAAAAACATGTTTTTTTCAACCCTATACTATAATATCTATTATATATATATAGTCTTTATTATATATTATATATATAATATATATATATGATATTATATATAATTATAATATAATATATATATATAGTATATATAGTATTTATAGTGATTAAATGATATATAGTAGTATATATACTTAACATATATAGATGGGTGATATATATATATATATATAATATATATATATATTATATATATTATATAATATATATATATAATATATATATATATATATATATATATAAATATATATATAACATATTATGGCCTGATATAATATATATATATTATAATATTAATATATATATATATATATTATATTATATATATCTATATATAATATTATATATATTATTATATAATATATATAATATGGCATGATAATATATTATATATATATATAAATATGTATTATATAATATATAATATATATAATATATATTATATATATATATATATATATAATATATATATAATATATATATATCTTATATCTGTAATTATATATATATATATAATATATTATACTATATATGATATATATATATTATATAATATATATATTATATATATATATAATATATACATAGTTATATATCTGTGCATATATTATATTAGTATATTATCGAGCCCCCTAATGGGCTGATATATATATATGATTATATTAATATATTATATAAAATATATATATATATTATATATATATATATATATATATATATTTAATATATATTATATTATATATATATATATATATATATATATTTATTCGTATTCTGTGATAATTAAACGTCTTTTTTTTATTGTATATTACCGTACATATTGTTTACACAAATTTTTTATTTCTTTATATTATTTACATGACATATGTCTATGAATATCGTCTCGAATAGTGAAATCGATTATAAAAAATAATATCGATATCGATGTATCGATAATCTGAAACATTTCAACAGTGATTAACAATTATGGCAGAGGCAGTGGAACAGGTGTAGGGGATGGCTCCCACAATCAAACCATTGATTCAGGACTGGAGTTATACATACAAGTTAAAGAGAAGGGAACAAGTGGTCTTGTCACGTTTACGCCTTGGAGCACCTTTATTTGAGAATCTACATTATTTTGAAAAATCATCTTTAAAATTGTGTTCACTTTGTAATGTTAAACTAAGTGTTCCGCATATATTTATGACTTGCCCATTATTTAAGCGACAAAGAGCATATTTGAGACTGAAGTGTCAAGAATTGAAGGTATCATTTGATATAAATACTTTACTCTCATCTTTGTTTCCTGGAAATTATATTCTTCATTTTTTGAGGGAGTGTCAAGTATTCTCCACTATATAAAAGTGCAGTGTTTGTTTTGATACAGTGAATTTTTTAATTTTTTTTCCTCTATAAGTGAATGAATAAAATTAAACTAATTTTGCATGTGCCAATATCCTAGTTGATGAGGAGCACGGAAAATTCAGCAAGGTAACAAGGTCCTCATCCCTACATGAATGGAAAAAAGCCGAATTGTTATGATTTTCAGAGCGTTACTATATATTGATATATTGATATGCCCTTCATTAGTGAGGTTGGCTTTCAAAAACAAAACAAAACAAAAAATAAAAAGTATAGTGTATTATTATTATTATTATTATTATTATTATTATTATTATTATTATTATTATTATTACGGTATTATTATTATTATTATTAATTATTATTACTATATTATTATTATATGGATTATTATTATTATATATTTATTTATTATTATTGTGTAAAGTTTGAAAACGTATAGATCACTAGTTTGAAGTGAGGTCTACCATATTGTAGCTTTGCCTATTTCTTATAATTGTAATTGTTAAATTTGAGATAACTTAATATGGAAAAAAAGTGAATTTTGATAAATATAATCTGAAGACTTTGGATTACATTTCCATTTTTAAGTTATTTTGATTCAATGTATCAAGGATTTTTTTTTTCTTTTGTTTTCAGGGTATTTATTATTTGGAATATATTTTAATAAATTTATTTATTGAAAATGGGATGTGAAATTCTGAACAGTTGAATTAAAGAGAAAACTTAGACTTGGATACAACTCTTTGAAATAATGATCCTCAGGGTGGGCTTATATTTTTTTTTTGAGTTCTTGTAATGGACCCACCCAGTGGCGGCTCTAGACTTTGCCGGGCCCTGGGCGGTGTTTTAATAGAAAACATACAACAAGCTATATAAGCATTAAAATATGCACATATACAATTGTTCAAACCCTGGACATGTTAATGGGAACATTATTACTAATATATATATATATAATCTAATATTATATATTATATATCTCATATGCCCTACTTAAAGAAATAACTCTGCAGACTTTTTCTTGCAGCGTAAATTCCTTAATTAGGTCATCAAAATCTAAAGTCATCGCCAAGTCTTTTTCTATTGAGAGAAGAGCCAGTGCAGATAGCCGTTTGCAGTCATGGTGTTTTCTCTAAGTAATTTCGATGAGATCAATTTTCGAGAGTTATCTTGCAGAGGCTACAGTCACTGAATCGTAGGATATTTTCTTAACAAGGGC
>JABUQX010135803.1:0-17500 GCA_015478945.1 Trachelipus rathkii
TTCATATATATATATATATATATATATATATATATATAACATATATATATATATATATATATATATATATATATATATATATATATATATATATATATATGCGCGCAAGCGCTTATGTAGCCTGCGCTCGTGCGAGGACGCAGGTTCAAATCCTCCGCGCGTAGCAGTTGGAGTTTTATCTGCCTGGGAAGAATTAAAACTCGACTGTGAACACGTTGGTGGCGCTGGTTTTGGGATAGCCGGCCTTAAAAGTCGATTTCCTGTGGTCCCCCCGTGTTACCCCCCTGTAAAGGGGATAAAAGCACATTTTGTTGTTGTTGTTTATATATATATATATATATATATATATATATATATATATATATATATATATATATATATATATATATATATATATATATATATATATATATATATATAAATTAGCTATATAAATTTATATAGATATATATATATACAGGATATATATATATATATATATATATATATATATATATATATATATATATATATGTATATATATATATATATATATATATATATATATATATATATATATATATATATATATATATATATATATATATATATATATATATATATAAAGGTGTGTTTGAAATAGCTTTAATTTTTCGTTAACTTTTAACGCTTTCGTTAATTTCGAAAAGAAGTAACGGACTATTAACGAGTTACATTTGTGAATTAACGTTAACGAGTTAAAATTTTCCCTTACATCCGTTAACCGTTACCTTAATTTACGAGTTTATAAAATATTTTCTTATCAGATTTTAAATTGTATTAGATTCGATTTCGATAACATGTACTTTTTTTCCAAAATTTCCTAAACTCTCCTCTCAATGGCTCAAAATGTGTTTATTCTTACACGGTTATTATCCCGTTTAGTAATGTTTAACATGTTTTTCTTATGCTGTATTCTCATTTCTTATTGGTTCGCTGAAGAAAAAAAAAGATAGTGACTGTTGCCCGTTCAATGAGTCATTAACTTCTTTCATTTGTTACTTGAACTTGCTTCTTTTGTGACTAGTGAAAAATATAAGAAGTAGGCCTAATAAGCGTTGTAATTTATAAAAATAAACATATTTCTATTAAAATTAAAATAGTATATTATTTTTACAATAATATGTTATTAAGTATTAATTAAGGTATTTACGCTCTGGAAGTATTTTTTGGCAAGCGGCAAAAGTATCTGCTAGGGTCCAAGAAAACCTATATTGTTTTAAGTCACGATGGGCTTAATATCCTTCAATTAATAGTAATTCGGTATAGTATTATTATTATTACTATGTATTATTATTATTATTATTATTATTATTATTATTATTATTATTATTATTATTATTATTATTATTATTATTATTATTATTATTATTATTATTATTATTATTATTATTATTATTATTTCTTGCAATCTTTATGAATATTTGTGAAAAATTTATAAAAAAAATTCTTCCCCGACCTCCCGTTCCTTATCTTAATAAAGTATATATATATATATATATATATATATATATATATATATATATATATATATATATATATATATATATATATATATATATATATATATATATATATATATATATAAATAACTCTTCTTTATATATATATATATATATATATATATATATATATAATTTTTCATTAAAATAATTTGAATATCTGCAATCATAATAAAAGAAAATTAACAATTATTATTACTATTCCTACATATTTTGAAGACGGTTAACGTTAACGATTAACTTCCGTTACATTCTTTACCAATAAAAATTTTAATTCCGGCCGGAGGCCGGAGTCTCCGGCCGGAGAATGTAATTTCCATTTATACTTACCTTTATATATATATATATATATATATATATATATATATATATATATATATATATATATATATATATATATATATATATATATATATATATATATATATATATATATATATATATATATATATATATATATATATTTTTTTTTTTTTTACAGTTGTCACCACCACTCACGGGCAGAGCCCTATTCAAGGAGGGGTGTTGAACGCCTCAAAAGTTCACCAACTAACGCAAATTACGCAGATGAGCACAGACGCAGGCTTTGAAGTGAGGGAGATTAAATTCAGCAGGAAACACAGAAGATGGAAGAATTCCACAGAACAGATGTGGCAGGAAGAAGGAAGCACCGCAGCGAACTAGCCTGGAGTTACCTACATCAACACAAAACTCATGTGCAGACACAGCACCCCTAGTGATACGAGGGCGACGTAAAGGTGGAGGCACACGTGTGATAAGCTCCCTCGAGCACCTGCCGCTGCGGTACCTATAGAAAGAGATTAATCACCAACATCGCGCCGCAAAGATAGAGGGTCAAGTGAACTGGAAAGTACCGAACAGTTTATAAGCCTTTTGGCCTTTGACTCGACCCTATCCAAAAGCCGGGTGAAACCAGACCCCCAGATATGAGAGCAGTACTCCATACAAGGGCGGATGAGACCCTTGTATAGCTGGAGTAGCTGAGAAGAGGAAAAAAGTCTCGCAGTCTAAGCAGAACTCCCAGTTTCTTTGAGGCCGCCCTAGCAACCGTTGTGATGTGAGGTTTCCAAGACATTTTTGTTTATGTTAAGGCCAAGGATGTTTATATTGTCAACAGGAGAGACGAGAGAACCGTCGAAAGAGATAGGAAAGTTAGAAGGTGTCTTAGAGAGGGAGATTTGTAGAAGTTGAGTTTTTAAAGAATTGAATTTCACAAGGTTGAGGAACGACCCCACCCGGAAATTCTATCAGATCAGAACAGAATCGGAAAGATTAAGACGAGAGGCAATTCTAGAAGTAAAAGAAGGAGCAGAATTGAAATGAGTTGAAGAATGAAGGGTCGAGTCATCGGCATATGAGTGGATAGAGTTAGATGTGCAGGTGAGAAGATCATTAATGAAAAGCAGGAATAAAGTAGGAGATAAGACAGAACCCTGAAGGAACACCAAAATTAACAGAAAAGGAAGAAGAAATCGCTAAGCAACAGCCGATATTGAGCGATTTGAAAGAAAACTAGACGTAAGTAAGCAAAAAGTAGGAAACGGAAAGGAGGGCTTGGAGAGCAGTGACGCGTGATATACCCGGTCAAAAGCTTTAGATATGTCAAGCGCCACCACACAAGTCGTCGTTTCTAAGGCGGAAAATCATAAATCAGTAAGATAGGAAGTATATCGCCAGTAGACCTCGAGCGCTGAAAGCCGTACTAACGATCGGAAAGAAGTGAATAAGATTCCAGATGATCTGAGAAATGAGAGTTGAAGGTTTCAAAGATCTTAGATTGAATACAGAAGTAAGAGCTATGGGGCGATAGTTGGAAGGATCAGAGCGGCTTCCTTTTTTTTTCGGAATAGGTTGGACATGTGCGTGCTTCAACACTGAGGGAAAGTGTGAGTATTGAGACATAGAGAATATAGTTGGACGAGGGGGCGGGGATAGCACGGAAGCATACTCCCTCAAAGGCACTCAGGGAGGAATGCCATCCGGGCCACCCGCCTTTCTAACGTTCGTAGCTTTCAGGGCCCATGCACCCGATCAAATGTAATCACAGGCAAGGCATAGGACACCTGAGAGGGAGGAAAGGAGGAGGGATGAGGAATGCCAGAATCGTCCAGGGTTGAGTTAGAGGAAAATAGGAGGCCGAAGAGATTAGCCTTTTCGTTGGAGAATTAGCATAGATATGAATCGAATAAGGAGGAAAGACAGATTACGAAGTTGTTAGAGATGTTTTGGCAAGAGGCCAGAAAGATTTGTCCAGTAGGAGAACCAAGGAGGGTTAGCGCACTTTCGTTTGATGAAGCCAGCTTTGCTCGTCGATATCCCTGCAACGATTTCTAGCAGTATGAAAATTAGGAGAACGAGAATTTTTCCATCCCCGATACGCGCTGTCTCTAGCCTGAATGGCCAGAGAACAAGCACGATCGAACCATGGATTATGAGGAGAAGATTTAGTCGAAGAAGGAATGAACCTGCTCATCCCATCAACGATTACAGCTCCCACCTTATCGGCAGAAGCCGAAGCGTCACCAGAAACAAAGCAGTCATTCCAATTATAGTTAGCGTAGAAGCAACGCAAGGCCTCAATCGGCCCGATCAAAGTGCCAGAAAAAAACGCGCGTAGGGCAGGATGGAGCTGTTGGAGAGAAAGTATTAAGAATTTAAGAGATATAAAGGTTGTGGTCAGATTTACCGATAGAAGACGAAAGTGGTGTATTTTTAAAGAGAGAAGGACTAGTGGTGAAACATAGGTCAAGAGTGTGTTCAAGAATTGGTTGGGACGATCCGGAATGTGTGTGGGTTCTTTAATTAGTTGCTCCAGATCGTTGAGAATGCTAAATGATTCGGCCTCCTCCCCACCTAAATCAGTATGAGAGGACCCCAACCATTCAGTGTTGTGTACATTGAAATCCCCTAAATAGAGGACCTCAGTATTTGGATGAGAAGATATAACAGTCTCGTGAGAAGTAGTAAGATATTCAAAAAAGGCGTGAAAATCTGTTCTGTTAGGAGAACAGTAGCAGAAACACAAGATTATTGTAGTAGAAGGAAGAAAGATTTTAAGCCACAGAACATCGAAGTTAGGAGATTCGAGATTATATATATATATATATATATATATATATATATATATATATATATATATATATATATATATATATATATATATATATATATATATATATATATATATATATATATATATATATATATATATATATATATATATATATATATTTTTTTATATATTTTTATATATTTATATATTTATATATATAAAATAATTATATATATGTAATAATAATAATATATATAATATATATATATATATAACTATATATACATAGAATTATATATATATTGTATATATATATATATATATATATAAATATGTATATATATAATAATATGTTGCTATATATATATATATAATATACTAAATAACAATAACAATAATAATATATACAATAATAATATATAATATGCTTAATAATATATATATATATATATATATATGATATATATATTTATTTATATATATATAATAATAAGAGATATAAATAGATATATTTAATATATATATACTTCTTCTTAACTATATATATATATATATATATATATATATATATATATATATATATATATATATATATATTTCTTAAAGGCTTCCATGGATGTTGACATTTCAATGGATGAGTGTAAGTATATAATTTTATTTTTTAGTTCCTGCTTAATTGCATCTACCACCCCTCTCACAACTAGCCCTTGCTCTCTCTCTCTCTCTCTCTCTCTCTCTCTCTCTCTCTCTCTCTCTCTCTCTCTTTCTCTCTCTCTCTCTCTCTCTCTCTCTCTCTCTCTCTCTCTCTCTCTCTCTCTCTCTCTCTCTCTCTCTCTCTCTCTCTCTCTCTCTCTCTGTATGTCTATATATATATATATATAAATTTTCGGAAATAAAAATTTATATATATATATATATATATATATATATATATATATATATATATATATATATATATATATATATATATATATATATATATATATATATATATATATATATATATATATATATATATATATATATATATATATATATATATATATATATATATATATATATATATATATATATATATATATATATATATATATATATATATATATATATATATATATATATATATATATATATATATATATATATATATATATATATATATATATATATATATATATATAAATATATATATATATATATATATATATATATATATATATATATATATATATAAATATGTAATAGTAATATATAAATATAAATATAATATCATATATATATATATATATATATATGTATGCCGTATATATATATATATATATATATCTTTAATATATATATATATGTAGCTAATATATATATATATGTTTATAATATATATATATATATATATATATATATATATATATATATGTATATATAATAATAACATATATAATAACTTAATAATATATATAACAATTAATATATATATATATATGTATATATGTATGTAATATTCTTCAATATATATATATATAATAACTGCTATATAATAATAATATATAACATAATAATATATATATATATATATATATAACAATATATATATATAATATATATATATATATATATATATATATAGATAGCTAAGAGCGCTCGCAAGTAAATCAGTTGAATGTGAACAAGTTGAAACAACAAATCTGGGAGCAAATGAAGGAAGCAATTATTAGCAGTGCAAAGGAAGTATATGGATGTGCTAAATTAGGAAGTAAGAATGTTAACAGTGAATGGTGCAATGAAGCGGTGATAAAAGCGGTTAAAAAAAGCGTGGTTGAATGTACTATTAATGATGAAGTTTCAAAGAAAGATGTTTGGAATTATATAAGGTTATATAAGGAGGAAAAAGGAAATATTAAAAGGTGCATACGTAGGAGAAAAGAAGAGGTAAATGAACAGTTTGGAAGGAGGATGAATAGGGACTTAAAAGGAAATAGTAAGTTCTTCTGGAAGGAAGCGCGAAAGGTTAAGAATGAGAATAAGGGAAACCTGCTTAGAATAATGAATATAAATGGTGCTTTTGTAACTGATGAAATGGATGTGAGTGGAGTGTGGAAAGAACCCTTCGAAAATCTTTATAATATTAGCAGTAATGAAGAGGTGATAGTGAATGTGTGTGGGTTTGATGGTGCAAGAAGGAATATGTATTTTGGGGATGAGGTTATTAGCAAGGAGGTAATGGGTAGAGTGAGAAAGTTGAAGAATGGTAAATCTCTAGGTATAGATGAAATTACTGGTGACATGATAAAGAACGGAGACGAGATGGTGATTGATTGGATCTGGAAGTTGTGTAATAAAGCGTTTATGGAGGGTATAGTTTCGAGGGATTGAAGGATAGCAGTAATAGTACCCTTATATAAAGGTAAGGGAGGGTGCTACCATGAGGATAAGCTAGCTAAGTAATTATAAATAAAAATATATAAAGAAATATGATATAATAACGCCACTTCACAGGGTACCAACATTTATCACTATTATTTACATTAATATATAATAATAAATAAATTCGCACTGCCTATTTCACTCACCATGGCATAAAAAAGTAATTATCTTGCTTTAATAAGCTTTAGATAACATAAAGTAATAAAAAATTCATAAGTTATAAGAGCTCGGCAAACGGTTGCAGTTGAGCGCAAAAATGGCGGTAGAATGAGATGCTAGAGGCATGTCAGTAGTATCAAAGTTTGGTAGTAGTATTTACCTTTATATAAGGGAGAAAAGGGGAACTGTAGAAATTATAGGGGAATTAGTTTATTGAGTGTTGTAGGGAAGATATATGCTGGTATTTTGGTTGAAAGAGTGCATCGAGGGACTGATTGGTGAAGAACAAGGTGCGTTTAGGAGTGGTAGAGGATTTGTGGATCAAATCTTTACATTGCAGCAAATGATTGAGAAAATGAGGGAGAAGAAGAATAAATTGTATTTAGGTTTTATGGATTCGCAATTGGCGTATGATAGGGTTAATAGGGAAGCTCTATGGCAGGTGTTAGTGATATATGGTGTTGGTGGTAGGCTTCTGAATGGAATCAAAAGTATGTATGATGAAAGTGAGGAGTGTGTAAGAATAAATGGTGTCAAAGAGTGATTGGTTTAGTATTAATATTGTATATGGATGGGTTTATGTTATGTCTCCTGGTTATTCAATTGTATATGGATGGGATTATGAAGAATTTAGAGGTGGGGGGTGACAGGAAATGGTGTTAGAATGATGGAGGAGAATGGAGATGAGTGGAGGTGCCCTACAACATATGCGGATGATTTGGTTGGTGTGGCGAATCTGAAGAGGAATTTGAGAGGATTGGAAGAAGATTTGGCGGAGTGTGTAAAAGGAGGGGTTTGAGTAAACGTAGATAAAAGAGGTTAAGGTTATGGTTGTGAGTGAGGAGAGTCCTCGGTGTGAAGTTGTTAGATGGTGAGCAGCTGGAACAAGTGTCGAGTTTAAATATTTAGGATATATGTTGGATGAAAAGGGAACGGATGATGCAGAGTGTAGTAGGAAAGTTGTGAATGGCAGGAAGGTGGCTGGTGCAATTAAATCGTTGGTGGATGTAAAGGGACTAAGTCTTGAGTGCGCTAGGGTCTTACATGAGGGTATGTTGTTACCTGTGTTAATGTATAGTAGTGAGACTATGGTCTGGAATAAGAAGTATAGATCCTAAAGTTCAATGTGTTCAGATGGACAGTCTTAGAACCCGTGCTGGGGCTACACGTCATAAAATGAGGAATGAACGTATTAGAGAGTTGTGTGGTGTGAAGAAAGGGGTAAATGAGAGAATAAATGAAAGTATGTTGAGATGGTTTGGTCATGTGGAAAGGATGAATGATAGTCAGTTGGTTAAGCGGATGTTTAGTGGTGAGTGTGATGGGAATCGACCGGCTGGAAGACCGAAGAAAAAGTGGATTGAGCCAGTAAACGAATGTCTGAAGGAGAGAAATGTGAGTTTGGCAGAGGCGAGAATAAAGGGGTGCATTAAAGGGTGAATTGGCGGAGTTTTGTGAGGGGTATGGTTGTGAGCCCACCTGGGCCAAAGGGATGAACCCTTACACTGACGATTTACTATAGTGAGGGGTCCGTCGCCGGTCCCGTGAAGCTCTAGGGTGGATTTCTGTCTGTGACGAGTTCTCACTAATTAATGGTACAGAGGGGACGGTAAGGCTGGGCTTTCTTTTCGACTTTTGTCATATTCTTCTATTGCTTTTCTTTTTCAATGCATGTAACACGCGCACCTTACCCCAGTTTGGGGAAAAAGAGAAAGAAAAAAAAAAAAAAAATATATATATATATATATATATATATATATATATATATATATATATATATATATATATATATATATATATATATATATATATATATATATATATATATATATATATATATATATATATATATATATATATATATATATACCGGTATATATATATATATATATATATATATATATATATATATATATATATATATATATATATATATATATAAATATAAATATTTATATATATATATAAATAATATATATATATATATATATATATATAACAGGACTCTGTTAAGTATTTATTTACTCTATGGACAGACCGTAGGTCTGTCTGTCTGTGTGTGTGTGTGTGTGTGTGTGTGTTATTATTATTATTATTATTATTATTATTATTATTATTATTATTATTATTATTATTATTATTAGTCTGTTAGTACGATTCATCAACAAAAGGAAGCGAAAGATTGAAGAGGAGAAGAAAAAAAGTGGAATATTTTACTAAACAGGCTGTAAGGTTAGCTACTAACTCTTCTTACATATATTTATATATATATATATATATATATATATATATATATATATATATATATATATATATATATATATAAATTTATATATATATATATATATATATATATATATATCATATATATATATATATATATATATATATATATATATTTTTCTTTCTTGATCTCCCACTAGGTTTGGGGTAGGGTGCGTAACATTCTCGGAAATAAGATACCCTTAAATGGGAGCTCATTGCAGTCAAAAAAAATATAAAAATCCACCCTAGGCTTCACAAGACTGCGACGGACCCTCACTGTGGAATCTAGTCAATGTAGGGTTCATCCCTTGGGTTAGGCTTACAATCATATCCTCTCACAAAACTCCGCTATTCACTCTTAATATGCACCTTTCTTCTCACTTCAGCCAAACTCTCATTCCTTTCCTTCAGACATTCCTTTACTCACTCGATCCACTTTTCTTTGGTCTCCCAGCTGGTCGATTCCCAGCGCACTCACCCCTAGTAATCCTCTTAACCAACTGACTATCATCCATCCTTTATATATGACCAACCATCTTAATACACTCTCGTTTATTCCCTCATAGCGCATTTCTTCACACCATACAACTCCCAAATACCTTCATTCCTCATTTTATCAAATATCCATTTGAATTGATTTCACCTTAGATCTGTACCTCTTATTCCACACCATAGTTTCACTACTGTACATTAACACCAGTAACAACATGCCCTCATGCAGAACCCCAGCGCACTCAAAACTTATTACCTTAACATTCACCAAGAATTTAATTGCGCCAGCCACCCTCCTACCATTCACAACTTTCCTACTACACTGCATCATCTGTTCCCTTTTTATCCAACATATAACCTAAATATTTAAACTCGGCTACTTGTTTGAATTGCTCACCATCCAACATGATATCACACCACAGACTTTGCTCACCCACTACCAGCACCTTACTCTTGTCTACATTTACTTTCAAACCTCTCCTTTTACACACCCTACCAAACCCTTCTACCTCAAACTTTCTTCAGATTCATCTCACAAAACCAAATCATCAGCATACAATAAGCAGGACACCCTACACTCTTCCATTCTCCATCAATCTAACACAATCCCTTACAAACTCTACCTCTTAATTCTTTCATAACCCCATCCATATTCAAATTAAATAACCATGGAAACATAACACATCCCTGCTTCACCCTACTATTAATATTAAATCATTCACTTTTAACTCCAAGCTTCATTATCGGCATACATACTTTTGACTCCTTTCTGAATCCTACCACCAACACCATATATCACTAACACCTGCCACAAAGCTTCCTAGTTCTGACCGCCGTAAGTGAACTTGTATGAATCATCTGTGTACATGGAATGTTAGAGTAATAAATGACGAGGAGAAGACAGAGGTGATGAATATTTTTAGAAAGGGTAAATTTGATTTGCATGCTGTGACTGGAACAAAAATTAAAGGAAGCGGTGAAGACGAGTTGTATGGGGTGTAATGTGTGTGCTGGAGTGGAGAGTAATGAAAGGGAGAGAGGAGTTGCGATTTTGATGAGTGACTTGTGGCATAGAGCTATTGTAGATTTTGTTTGTGTGAATACTAGAATATTAATAATAACACATGGTCCATCTGAGAGTGATTTTGTGGAGGGTGTCACTTTCTGGGATGGTCTGAATTTTGCTTTGGCCGAGGCGAGTATGGACTTCAGCTTGATTGTGTTGGGCGACTTGAGTGGTTGGATAGGTGATAAAAAATTGATGGTATACATGTGCCTTTGGGGTTGTGGGAGTAAATGAGAATGGTTGGAATGTGATTGATTTTTGTGAGGAATGAGATATGTGTGTATGTAATGTATTCTTCGAGCATAAGAGCATTCATAAGTATACTAGAGTTGGTGTAGGTAGAGATGGTAGCGAAGTGAAAAGTATGATTGATTTTGTGTTAGGGAAGATATTAAATCATGAGAGGGTTGGAGATGTGAATATCAGGTCATTATGTTGTTTTATGTAAGATTAAGTTAGTGGGAGCATGGATGGAGAGGAAAGAGATAAGGAAGGAGGTGGATAGAATTAAGAGTGAGAAGTTAAGCGAACAAGGTTATAAGGAAAATATGTGGGCACTGACAAATAAATCAGTTAAATGTGAGCAAGATGGAACTGAACAAACCTGGACGCAAATGAAGGAAGCCTTTACTAGCGGTGCAAGAGAAGTATGTGGGTGTGCTAAGGTAAAAAGTGAGAATGTCAATAGTGAGTGGTGGAATGAAGAGGTGATGCAAGCTGTTAGAAGTAAAAAAGAGACGTGGTTAAATGTGCTAATAGCCAATGATGTCTAGAAAGAAAAGTGTATGGAGATAAATATATAAGGAGGAAAAAAGGAAGACTAAAAGTTGCATACATTGGAAGGAAAAAAATAGGTAAATGAACAGTTTGGAAGGAGGATGAATGGGGACTTACTTGGGAATAGGAAGCTCTTCTGGAAGGAAGTACTAAAGGGTAAGAGAGTAAGGGGAATCTTAATAGAATAATGATTAAGGATGGTATTTTCGTGGCTGATGAAATGGGTGTGAGGAAAGCGTGGAGGGAATTCTTCGAAAATATGCATAACATTGGCAGTAATGAAGGTGGTAATGAATGTGTGTGGGTTTGATAATGTAAGAAGAAATAGGTATTTTGGGGATAGGGCAATTAATAGGAAGGAGGTAATAGGTAGAGTGAGAAAGTTTGAAAATGGTAAATCAGCAAGTATAAATGAAATTACTGGTGAAATGAGTAAGAATAAATGCGAGATTGTGATATAATGGATATGGAAGTTGTGTAAAGTGTTTGTGGAAGGTATAGTTCCGAAGGAATGGAGGATAAGAGAGATAAGGGGAACTGTAGGAGCTATAAGAGAATTAGTTTTTTGAGTGTTGTAGAGAAGATATATTCTGGTATTTTAGTTGAAGGAGTGCGTCGACTGACTGATGGACTGATTGGAGAAAAAGAAGGTGCATTTGGACGTTTTAGAGGATGTGTAGATCAAATTTTGAAATTGAAACAAATGAGTGAGAAGGAAAATAAATTGTATTTATTTTTTATGAACTTGCGACAGGCGTATGATGGGATTATTAGGGAAGCTCTGTGGCAGGTGTTATTGATATATGGTCTTGGTGGTAGGTTTCTGAAGGAAGTTAAAAATATGTATGTCAATAGTGAAGCCTGTGTAAGAATAAATGAGTGGAAAGTAAATGGTTTAATATTTATAGTGGAGTGAGGATGTATTATGTCTCTTTGACTATTTAATTTGTATTTGGATGGAGTGATGGAAGAATTAGAGGTTATAGAAGGTCTTATACTGATGAAAAATGGAAGAGAGTGGAGGGTGCCCTGCTTATTGTATGCTAATAATATGGTTTTGTGTAGCTAATATGATAAAAGTTGGAGAAGATTGGTAGAGGGGTTTGGGAAAGTGTGGAAATGCATGGGTTGGAAAGTAAATGTAAATAAGAGTAAGGCCATGGTAGTATCTGAGGAGAGTCAGCTATGTAAAATCACGTTAGATGGTGAGCAATTGCAACAAGTAGCGGAGTTTAAATATTTAGGCTACATGTTGGATGAAAAGGGAACAGATAATGCAGAGTGTAGCAGGAAAATTGTGAATGGTAGGAAGGTGGCTGGTGCAATTAAATCCTTGGTGAATGCAAAGGGATTAAGTCTTGAGTGCTTTAGGTTCTGCCTGAGGGTATGTTGTTACCTGTGTTAATGAAGAGTAGTGAAACTGGTGTGGAGTAAGAGGTATAGATCTAAGGGGAAATTTGTTCAGATGGATAATCTTAGGAGGTTGTTAGACTTGAGGATTGAATGTGTTAGAGAGTTGTGTGGTCTGAAGAAAGGGCAAATGAGAAATTAACGAGAGTGTGTTAAGATGGTTTGGCCATATGGGAAGGATGGATGATAGTCAGTTGGTTAAATAGATGTATGGAGTTGAGTGTGCTGGGAGCCGACCGGCACAGAAAAGGAAGAAAAGGTGAAGTTAGTCAGTAAAGTAGTGTCTGAAGGAAAGAAATGTGAATTTGGCAGAGGCAAGAAGAAAGGTGCATAATAGGAGTGAGTGACGGGGTTTTGTTAGAGGGGGGAGGGGGGTTATGACTGTTTCCTAACCCAGGGGATAGTCTCTACATTGACGAGATACCACAGGGGGGGGGGGGTTCTCTTTGACTTTTGGTCCTCTGCTCTTCCGCATTTCAATGAATCTTTTGCTGTGGCGCTAGACATATCGAAGGCTTTCGATAGAGGCTACCATAAAGCTTTAATTTTTAAGCTTCCCTCTTTTAGTGTCTATCCTTCTCTATGTAACCTTCTCTTGTCTTCCTTTCCAGTCATTCTATGGTTGCTGTTTTACCATCACCATTTATCCTTTAAATCTACCAAAAGTGGTGTTCTTTATATTTTTGTTCTATCTCCAACTCTTTCTATTTTGCATTAATTGTCTATCTGTTACTTTGTCTCTTATCCACTCTTAGGCTGATGCCTCCACTCTTTTACAATTTGAAAGGCTACCCAATTGACAGCAAATAGGTGATGCCATGAGGGTGACCTTGGAGTTACTGATCTCTTATCTTTCTCGTACCTTTAGTTGGATTCAATGCCTAAATAACTCGGTTTCTTTATATATATACTTGACATAATCTTTCACACTACTATAATATCTTCTGTTAAAACACACAACTCTAAACTTTTGTTCTTAATATTCTTGGTATTTGCATTTGTCATGATCTTTCTTAGTAGGACCACATTGTCTTCTTATTAGCAACCTTCTAAGAAGTTGGGTTTTCTGAGCCGCCTTCAGAACTTCTTGTCACAGCTCCAGTTGCTCTCTCTGTATAAGGTTGTTGTTCACCCTTGTATGGAGTATGCATCACATATATGTGGTGGTTCCACACTTACTGCTCTCCTTTTTGACTTGTCAACTCTCCCTACTCTCACTCACTCCCTCTCCAATATCTTTCTAGCCGTCGAATTGTTGCATCACCCTCCTTATTCTATTATTGTAATGGAGAGTGCTCTCCTGAATTTTCCAGTCATATATCTCCATTGAGGAGAGTCTGCCCTTTCTCTCTCTCTCTCTCCAATTCCCTGACCAGACTTAACAGATATCGTCAATCTTATATGTACTCTACTGGTAAAGTCTGGAACACACTCCCTTTATACATTTTTCCAACTTTATTTGATTTGTGCAATTTTAAGCAAAGCGTATCAAAGCATGTCCGTCTTTAATTTGTTCCTGGTTTCCAATTTCCAGTTTTATCTTCCTGGCGGCAAGAATTAAAACTCGGCTGCGAACACGTTGGTGGCGCTGGTTTGGGATAGCCGGCCTTAAAGTTCGATTTCCTGTTGTCCCAAAATGTTATCCTCTGAGAAGGGGATTAAAGCACGTTAAAAGATAATATATATATATATATATATATATATATATATATATATATATATATATATATATATATATATATATATATATATATATATATATATATATATATATATATATATATATATATATATATATATATATATATATATATATATATATATATATATATATATATATTAAATTTTATCCCAAAATAATTTCTACATAAAACTAATAAAAAAATTAAAATCTAATTACAATTAATAATAAACGTAGATAAAAGCAATAAAAACAGCAAAAAAAAAAAAATATTAATAAACCAAATTTCGTTAGATTCTTTAACAAATAATATATTAAAAGACATTTATTCATTTAAAAAGGCACATTTAACCATTTTTAATTGATTTCTGACATGTTGCCAGATTTATATCTCTCCCTAGTATTTGGTTTAACTTTTTATTTTACTTTCTCCTATACTAAGGATGTTTGGTTACGATATTGAAACTTCGTGAATCTTAATTAGGTTTATACTAATTTTTTTCTTGTACTTTTTTTACCTTATCAAGATTTTGATTTTGATATGTTTTTAGCTTAGGTTATAATGTTTTATTGTCTTTATCTAGGTTTACTATTAATTGTGATTAGATTTTAATTTTTTATTAGTTTTGTGTAGGAATTATTTTGGGGTAAATTTTTTTTACGTACATATCTAGTTGCTGTTTATGTATACCACTGATTATATATATATATATATATATATATATATATATATATATATATATATATATATATATATATATATATATATATATATATATATATATATATATATATATATATTCACTCTAACTATATATATATATATATATATATATATATATATATATATATATATATATATATATATATATATTTACTTGCTTAGAATTTCGATGTTGGGTACCAATGTTATATTATTTTATTCATCATTTATGTTGACTGTACAATGCCGGCTAAGTCCAGAGATCTGTTAACTTAAGGGTACTGAAATTTCGTCTGATGTTCGCTAAAGTAGGTCAATCTGTTATGAGGTATTTAGTGTTGTCATTTAATTGGGAAATGGCATCTCTGATCGTAGGTTAGGGATCGTTTGAATCATTAAATTTGTATTCCTGACGGGAGGGATGGTGCCCAGAGGGGAGCTGTGACTGCATTATCCGTGTTTGGCGATGCAAGGTATGTTCCATGTTGAATATTTCAGGTTTGCTTGGAGTATGGTATTATTTTGGTATACGGAGATAGTTTCTTTTGTCAGTTCAGTGTTAATGTGTTTAATTATGAGGGTGACATGTGGTGTAGCGGGGGGCAATCTGTTGTAAATATCAGAATAGTATTCTCATGGTGTAGCTTTCATCCTTCTAGGTACGGGTTGATGTTGTAATGTTTGGTGTAGGGGGTGAATCTGTTAAGAATGATTTATTATGAAATTGACATTCCTATCATGCAACTGTTGAGATTGATTTACAATAAAATTGACATACTATCATGTCAAGGTGGGTCTTTATGGGGAGGATTTTTTGTTTCAATCAGAAGGTGAATTTGATTTTTATAATATCTTTGATTTCTTCTATAATCCACTTCGAAGCCTTTTCTTCAGCAGTTTTAGAAAAAAAAGTTCATCTTATTTTCGTGAATCAACAATTGTACTAACAATAGAAACATGGCTATCATAAATATTAAGTCTACCTTTTTGTATTAAGCCTACCTATGTTTTTCAAAGTATTACTTTGGTTCTTGTTTATGCAGGATCCATTTTAATTTTATCTTGTACCTTATATATATATATATATATATATATATATATATATATATATATATATATATATATATATATATATATATATATATATATATATATATATATATATATATATATATATATATATATATATATATGCTAACTTATTTTGTCCCTGGTCACTCTTAATTGAGGGGCCATACTGCATCCAGGAAGGCGGCTGCGTCCGCCGGTCGTGCCAACAGAGTATATATATATATATATATATATATATATATATATATATATATATATATATATATATACTATATATATATATATATATATATATATATATATATATATATATATATATATATATATATATATATATATATATATATATATATATATATATATATATATATATATATTATATATTAACTATATATATCATCACCCACCTTCTCTCTGAAAGCTGGGGTTGGGTGCGTAACATGCACCGGAAACAAAGTAGTAAGAAGAATATGACGCAAAGTCGAAAAGAAAGCCCAGCCTTACCGCCCCCTTTATATACAGCATTAGTGAGAACTCGTAGCAGTCTGAAAATCCACCCTAGAAGCTTCACGGAACCATGACGGACCCTCACTATGGCATGTTGTCAATAGTGCTCATCCCATATGGCCCAGGTGGGCCAAACCCATACCCCCTCACAAAAACCCCGCCATTCACTCCTATTGTGCACCTTTCTTCTTGCCTCGCCAAACTCATATTTCTCTCCTCCAGGCATTCCTTTACTGACTCAATCCACTTTTTCTTCTGTCTCCCGGCCGGTCAATTCCCAGCATACTCACCACTATTCAGCTGCTTAACCAACTGACTATCATCCATCCTTTCCACATGACCAAACCATCTCAAC
>JABUQX010135803.1:22500-34388 GCA_015478945.1 Trachelipus rathkii
TCTAACACTGCATTCCTTCTCAAATTATATAATAGAATATGGGTGGAGGGGGTCCTCCCTTCTGTCTGGTCTGGTGCATAAATTGTCCCCATTCCCAAACCTGGGAAGGATATAGCTTTTTCCGATAACCATCTCATTGACCTGCAACACATGCAAGCTCATGGAGAGATTGGTGGCTTCCCGTCTTCTTTCCACGTTGGAGCAACTCCATGCGTTTTCTGACTACCAATTTGGTTTTCGTCACCATCGCTCCACTCAGGATGGTCTCCTTCGGTTAGAAAACGACGTTCGTGAGGCATTTGCTTCCAACAAAATGACCATGGCTGTTTTCTTTGACATCGAAAAGACGTGTGATAGCACGTGGGTTTGGGGTTTTACGGAGCCTCCAATCATTGGGCCTTAGGGGGCAACTTTCCCTTTTCCTTAGGTTATTAATGTCGGGTCGTTCGTTTCAGGTCCGTTGTGGTACCACACTGTCGAGGCGCTTTGTCCTGGACGAAGGGGTGCCGCAGTGTACTGAGCGTGTTGCTTTTCGCAATAGGTTTCAATGGAGTAGTCGATTCCATCCCGACCTCGGTGCGCTGTTCCATCTATGTTGACGATCATGCCCTGTACATCTCTGGAGCTAAACTTCCTTGTATGGAGCGTCAACTTCAACTCGCCATCGAAAGGGTTTCCTCCTGGTGTTCTACTCGTGGCTTTACATTCTCCACATCAAAAACTACAGCCGTGCTTTTCCGAAAAAATCCTCGTTCTATGGGTCGCATACAATCGCTTCCTATACGCCTCTATGGCTCCCCCTATCCGTGTGGAGCCGACTGTGAGGTTCTTAGGTCTGCTGCTCGATGGAGCGCCTCACTTCCTCCTCACATTACTCCTCCTAAAGCTAGTTGCCGAACGTTCCTTGGATCTCTTGCGGCACCTCGCCTCCAAGACTTGGGGTGTAGACAGAAAAACCATGCTCCACCATTACATCATGCTGGTGTAGGCTAAACTAGACTATGGTTGTGCCATATATAGGCAGACCTTCCGGTCCTACCTCCGTCTTCTTGACCACATTCAGACCGAAGGGCTGAGAATAGTCACGGGAGCATTTCGTTCCTCCGAGGGAGGCCTGGAGGTGGAGGCAGGGGTGATGCCCCCATCTCTGCTGGTGGAGCAGCTCGTGTGCTCATTATTCCTCCGTATTCAGGTTCCAAGTTCCTACCTCATCGGCCTTCACATCTATAATAGAGCGCGTCCATCTCGACCCTTCTTATTGGCCATTTGTTGGGGTTGTTTCTACCCTATCCTCAACCTTCCTCAGCGAGTGGTTATGCACTATGATTTTACCTCTACGCATTCAAAGTGGGTTTATCCGCTTCCTGCTCTCTGCAACGGTATCCAGTCTTTGACAATGTTGGTGACACACCCGGTGCAGTTGAGGGATTCCTTTCTTTCCCATGCGGAGGTCCATAGCGACCCTATAGTAGTTTACACCGATGGTTCCAAGATGGAGAGGAGAGGGGGGAGCTTCGGCTGTTTTTCCGGACATCGCAGTATCCCACACCCTTTCACCGTATTTGTCGTTTTTTTCGGCTGAACTGATAGCGGTGTCCATGGCGGTGAACAGAATCAGTACCATCACCTATGGGGGTAACTATACCATCTTTTCCATTCTCGAAGCGCTCTTCAGGCGTTGCTTGACCGATCAACCCGACACTCTTTGGTCTCTACCACTCAAAAGTCCCTCTGCTTGTTGCCTGTGCAGAAGCTCAGCATTGCGTTCTGTTGGGTTCCCTCCCATGTGAGAAATGAACGGGCCGAAAGGGAGGCCAAACAGGCGGCCACGCCCAAGGTGTCGAGTGCCCACTAACTTCCTTCTGCTGTATGCCTGGGCCATTTCCCTGCTACAAATTTCTCCATCTCAATACGTCAGGGTTTCCTGTCTGGCTCTCAAACATATTGGGCAGAGGATGCTCGTGGCGCCAAACTAATGAAAGTCAAACCCGATAATGGCCATCATCTAGTAGACGGAGTCGCCTCCTGGAGGTGGTCCTGGATCGATTGCGTCTGGGTCATACCAGTCTCACTCATGGATTTCTTATAACGCAGGGGGATCCCCCGATTTTTCTATTTTGTTCCTCCAATTGTCCTCTTACAGTCGTTCACCTCTTGTGGGTTGCGAGGCCATCTCAACCCTTGGAAGCAAGCTCTTCCCTGATGTGCTCACTATACCTCTTCAGCATCGCCTTTCGCACATCTTATCCTTCTCACTTTCGTAATGATCGAGTTTTTGCCTTTCTCTTGGAACTGGATATCATGCATAAGATGTAACCATTTTGGCTCTGTTCATATTTCGTTCGGTTAGGGATTTCCCCTGTCGTTAGTTTACTAACACATTATAGCCGTATTCCTGTGTGCTGTGGAAGTTCTTGTACGTACACGTACAGTACATCCACTCAAGAAAAATTATCATTATTATTATCTTTCCCAAGATTGAGGGTGAGGTGCGTAGCATACACCGGAACAAAAAAGTGGTAAAAGAACAGGACGCAGGTCAAAAAGAAAGCAACCCCTTTCACCGTTAAGTGAGAACTCGTCGCAGTCAGATAAATCCACCCTAGGGTTTCACGAGACTGCGACTGACCCTCGCTGTGGTATCTCGTCAATGTGGGGTTCATCCCCTGGGCAAAGTCAACAACCATACCTCACAGTATGATGTCTTACGTGTCATATGAGGCTACTAAAAGACAACAAGACATTTTAAAAATCCTTCAAATAAAAACAAATTCAAAACTTTTTTTTTGTTTCAGGATTTTTGCCAACCTTGCTTTTATGGCACTTTGTTTCTAATGTGTAAACTCTTATATAACAAAAAGTGCATGCAGTTCGGCAGTAAGAATTTATTTTTATTCTCTGGATAATAAAAAAGCCTAAATTTACTCTCACACTTTTGTTTTCTCAACCGATTCGTATTGACTGGAACAGATTTTCTGTTTGGAAAAGATGTTATTTGAAATTTAAAAAAAAAAAACCCTTCTTGATCGTTTTCCCGTAACGAAACTTACGGACATCCAGGGCTGAACTCTCTTTGAACACGGCCATAGGTGAAGAATAATGCGTCAATAGCTTGCATTTCAACATATCGAAAAACTTTAATCATGGTAAAAAAAAAGGGGGTTCTGTCATTATAATAGTTCCTTAATTTAACTTCTAAATTACGAGGATTTTCCACGGTGACAGGAATTCGGGGAAATAATACGAGTTTTATTGATTTACGCCGTAATGAAATGCAAAAGACGCTAACTTCCTCGATAAAACTGTTAATGAGGAACAGAGAAAAGTAGTCATCATCCAAGGAAAATCATAAAAGAACGATTACAAATCCAACATCTGACAAAGAAATGTCATGGTCCTCTTTATACCGAAGACCTCTCTAACAGATGACCTGAAAACTAGTATTGTCAATGTCCTGAAAGTGAGAGAGACTTATTGAATGCACCCTTAATAGAAGGATGTGCATCAAGTTTTTAACAGTGTGTGTGTATGAATATATGGAGATTAATAGGGAATTTACTTTAGTCTTTATTTTACCAGTATGTATTCCATGTACATTAATAATAATAATAATAGTTTATTATTTTTTAAAGTGGTCGAAAGGCGAAAGGTCCGATTTATGGTCCAGATGGAAAAATAAGTAAAACAGGAATGGATTTGTGTGATTGTCTTCAACCGGAATGCGTCGGTTGCCACTTTCCATGCCCGAAGTGCAGGTCACCAAAATGCGGAAACGAGTGCAGGTACGTTTACCAAATTTGTTGTTAGTTTCTACTGTTTGTATATTGTATTATGAATTAGAAGGATGTTTATGTATTTCTTGAATATAGAACATAGGGTAATGTAAAGTGAAAATTATATCATAAACTAATATATTTGCTTGCAAAAATAAAAATAATAATTAAAATGAAAATATTGCAAGTGTTTTTTTAGGTAAATTTTGTCAAAATTATTTGTTAGATTCACACTAGTTTATTTAAAAACGATATTTTGAAGGAAATTTACAAAAAAAAATTGTTTAAGTACATATTAGTCTATTTAAAAAATAAATTTTGATAAAATTTTACAAAATATTTGAAATACAAAAATGTCTAAAAACTATATTTTGTACGAATACCTTCATTAATCAAACTTTATTTTGTTTTTGAGATATTACTCAATAATTAATGCATGTAAGTTTGCAATGAAGATTGATAGATTTAAACGAAAAAAAAATTTTAAATTATTTTTTAATTCTTTATTTTCCAATGACAGAGTTAACAGAAGATGGTATTATGAAAGAGTTGAAGTGGAAGGAACCAAAATGTTTTGGATCAATAGATTTGTTCCAAAGATTTAATATAGAAGAAAAAAAATTACATATAATTATGATGATATGATCTCATTGTTCTAGAATTTGTAATAAAGATTTTATATAAAAAAGAAGTTTTTAATTTTTTTATTATGATAGTTATCGAATTGCTTTAATATTTCTTCATATTGAAAAAGTGTAAAGGGCAGTGTAGTAGGAAAGTTGTGAATGGCAGGTAGGTGGCTAATGCAACTAAATCTTTGGTGGATGTAGAGGGACTACGTTTTGAGTGCGCTAGGGTCTTGCATGAGGGTATGTTGTTACCTGTGTTAATGTATAGTAGTGAGACTATGGTCTGGAATAAGAGATATAGATCTAAAGTTCAATGTGTTCAGATGGACAATCTTAGAGGCTTGATAGGTGTGAGAAGAATTGATAAAATGAGGAATGAACTTATTAGAGAGTTGTGTGGTGTGAAGAAAGGGGTTAATGAGAGAATAAATGAAAGTACGATAAATGGTTTGGTCATCTGGAAAGGATGGATGATAGTCGGCTGGTTAAGCGGATGCATAGTGGTGAGCGTGCTGGGAATAGACCAGTTGCGAGACCGAAGAAAAAGTGGATTGAGTCAGTAAAGGAATACCTGGAGGAGAGAAATGTGAGTTTGGCAGAGGCGGGAAGGTGCATAATAGGAGTGGATGGCGGGGTTTTGTGAAGGGTTATGGTTGTGGCCCACCTGGGCCAAGTGATAACCCCACATTGACGACATGCCATAGTGAGGGTCCATCGTGGTCTCATGAAGCCCTAGGGTCAATTTTCTGACTGAGAAGAGTTCTCGCTAAAAGGTATAAAGGGTAAAGGGGGAGGTAATGCTGGGCTTTCTTTTCTACTTTTCTGTTAGGTGTGCATGCTACGCACCTTAACTCCCCTTCCCCCCCATCATAATCATGAAAAAGAAATCTGTGACGAGTGTTCTCCATAAACTGAAAGGTCTTTTTGATTGATTGTTAGGGTATGAAAGAAAAGCCAGTAACTAATTCCAGTTTGCAAAATTGTAAAGATAGTTAAGACAACACTACCAAATTATTGTTAGAGATCTCTCGCTCTGTTCTATCATAGATACGCAAGATTTATATTTTGAGAATTTTCTTTAAAGTATAAAATTAAACTAGTCTAAAAAAAGAAAAAGAAAAAAAAAAGTTCATGGATGATAACATTTCACATTAAGGTCAGATTTGAGCCCGGTATAGTTTTGCTATACCTTTATGAACAGAAGATCGTTTAACTGTCTAAATATTTGTCATTAGAATTTTTTTTATGTTTGCGGTTTCCATCCATAAATCTACTTCGTCCTTATGGAAAAGAGTCCACAGGTTGTATGATTGATAATTTCAAAGTAGGTAGTCACAATTTTCAACCCTCGTTAATTAATGGGTCAAAATTCTATATGAAGGGTAATAAATAATGTCTAAAAACCAGTAAGGGCAAATTTTTTATAACATAACTAGCATTACGGTGTGTGGGAGAAAATTTCCACATTGTCGTAAAGAAAGGCGACTAAGAGTGGTAGCCGTGTTTGACCCCCGCTACCACTTATACTCTGTGGTAGCCGTGTTTGACCCCCTACCACTTATTTATACCTTAACACATTGACTGCCACGGGGTTGACCCCAAACTTTCACCTGGGGCCACGCACTTTTTTTTTAAATAATATAAATCTGCAATGTTTTAGAAGTATTTGAGTATCGGTTTCAGTACTCTGCACCGCTAACTTTTAGAGATATTCTTATTTGTTTTTTTTATATATATATATTCAGTGGGGGCCATGTCCTCAAATTATGGTTGACAAAAAATCAGCCAAGGCCATGTCCACCAATTATGGTGGACAAGAAAGCGTAGCCATGTCCACCAATTTTGGAAGACACTGAAAAATTTATTCTGCTGAGGCCATGTCTACCAAGTATGGTGGACAAAAACGCCTAGCCATGTCCTCCAAATTTGGAGGACAGAGAAATATATTCTGTTGAGGCCATATCCACGTATGAACAAAAGAAAATCAGGGACAGTAAGAAGTCACAAGGGTCTATCAAAGACTATCCCACTAAAATTGCTAGAATTATATTGAATATAAACATTTTTTTATTATATTTTGCTTATTTTTTTTCTTTCCTTTTTTCAGAAAAATAGCAATAATAATTATATATATATATATATAAGTAATATTTGAAAGTAATAAAAGAAATTTAATATGGCAAAAAGAGGCTTAAATAGTCAAGAAATTTCAGAGTTTTTAGATATAGAAATTTCATCCGAAAAGAGGATAAAAAAAACGCCAGTCATGCAAATTTCTGAATGTTTAGATGTAGTAATTTCCCCGCATAAACAAATTAAAAAAAAAACAGAAATGAAAATGAAAGAAGAGGAATCGTCAGTTGATGATGATACTGACGAGGATCCAAATTATAGTCCACCCTTGAAAGTACAGAAAAAACGTACAGGACATGAAAACACCAAGTACCAAGAAGAAAGTAGATCAAAGAAAGAGAAGTTACTTTAGAATATGAAAGTTCAGATGAAGATGATAGTGAGATAGAGTTTGATGGTTTTGATGATGATGATTTATATGCCGATGTAGAACTCCGCCGAGCTTTGGATAACATGGAAATTGAAGAGGATATTGAAGATGAAATTGAAGATGAAGAAACACCTACCTCCATCTCCCCTGATCCCATATAATTTGGAGGACTATTCTTCAAGCAGGTAACAAAATTTTACCTTCGATGAAGACTGTGGATTAACAGATCCTGTTAGAGAAAAAACAGAGATAACGGTAAAAGATGCTTTCTTTCTCTTTATTACTGATGATCTATTGAACATGATTGTAGAGCAAGCAAATATTTATGGGGATGCACGGTCTCAAAGTAGTGAACTTAAGGCAAATTCAAGATTGAAAATGTGGAAACACACAACTGTTGAAGAACTACAAAAGTTTCTGGGATTAGTATTATGGATGGGACTTGTTCGTTTAGGTAAAATCCAGGCGTATTGGAATACAAACCCAATCTATCATATCACTTTACCTTCAAAGACTATGAGTAGGAATAGTTTTGAACTGTTGCTACAATGTTTACATTTCGCTGACAATTCTGTAGACACCCAAAATAACAGATTAGCCAAAATCAAACCCATTATCACTAAGCTCCAGGAGTCTTTCCATAACATTTTACTACCGGGAGAGGATGTTGTCATTGACGAAACGCTTGTTCCTTGGAGGGGAAGGCTAGTTTTCAGACAGTATATTCCTAATAAAGTACATAAGTATGGGATTAAACTATTCAAACTGTGTACCAAAACCGGCTACACATATAGCTTTCAAGTTTACACCGGTAAGTCTGAAACTGGGGAGAGGGAAGTCAATTTGGCACAGAATATCTGTTTGAAGTTGATGGAAGGCCTACTCAACAAGGGCCGAACCCTATATGTGGATAATTTCTACACAACACACAGTCTTGCTGTAGACTTATTAAAGAAAAAAAACCATGTAGTTGGGACTGTTCGAGCTAACAGGGAAATCTTTCCCAAGGAAGTTATGAGTGCCAAACTAAAAAAGGGTGAAATGGTTTCTCAACAAGATATAAATGGGGTAGCAATATTAAAATGGAAAGATTAACGTGATGTATACCTAGGCTGGCCAGATTTTTTTCAACCTAATGCGGGACAGTCATCTTCATGCGTAGGCTATACTTTATAAATTATACAGTATAACCTATAGACAAGCATATATTATATATATTAAAACCAAAAATAATTTATTCAAATATAGTAGTAAATAAGAAATAACTTTATAAGTCTAATAAATCAATATTTACTTAATTAATTTGAACCAGAATTGTACACTGTCCCGCACTGGGTAAATATTTTTGCGGGACAAAAGATCTAAAAATGGTGAAATGCAGGACAGTCCCGCAAAATACGGGACGTCTGGCCAGCCTATGTATACCCCATGTCCACAAAATATGAACCTTCCTTCGCAACAGTGGAAGAACAACGTCTTGATGATCCAAATGACACAATTCTTGAAGATCCGGATCAAGCTGGACCACCAAGAAGAAGAAAGAAAGCGAAGTCAAAGAAACCAATAGGAATAATTGCATATAATAAAGGTAAAGCTGGGATAGATCTCTCTGATCAGCTTTCATCATATGCCACAGCCCTAAGGTATAGAAAATTGGCAATGGAACTGTTGCTGGGAATGTGTGTAGTCAATTGCTAAAGTTGTGTATGAAACCATCAATAAAAAGAAAATAAAAATCAGAGTTTAGAGAGGAGTTGGTTACTCACTTACTAGGGCTTGATAAAAAAATTGAAAAAACACCAAATGAAGGAAGTCATAGAATAGGAAAAGGAGACTCAAGAAAACAATGTAAGTCATGTTACAAAAAGATTTCAAATGAGCAAGGTAGAGACATGGCTAAAAAAAAAGGCACCTAGAGTAACAACAAACTGCAATGTTTGTGAAGAAGCTATGTGCTATGAATATTTCTTTTCACTTCATAGCAGCAAAAGAATTTAGTCATAACTGATTTCCCAGAATATGAATTTATACTTTCCTAAATTTTCTTAAAGGTCTCCATAACCAACAGGCTCCACGTGCCGGTACCTGGGTCACGCTAAAGGTTAACATAAATAATAGTTATATTACGTTTCAAAATCGGTGTTGTTCACGTAAAATAAATTTCAACAGAGCCAAGCTACCTATACCAAAATGTTCGCCCGGGGATATGCTATATGAATAACGTAAAATTGCCTTCAAAGGCGACCAGATTTGATATAAAAGGCTTCAACTAAAATGTGACTGTCAACCAAAATTGGTTGACATGGCCTATTTCGAAAGTTCACTGTACATACACCAAATTTGGTGGACATGCCACTCAATGTGTTAAGACTACTCATGCATGACTGATTTCTGGTGCATGTTTGCGCACCCCACCCATTTCTTTAAAAAAAGGGGGCAGCTAATGGTTTTTGGTTTTACATTAGATCATTCGTACGTGGACAAATTTAGTAAATCTTTTCTATGTCAAAATATAAAAGGAATTTTAGGCAAGATCAGAATTTTTTTTTTTTTAAATTGCATTACGGATGGATCAAGCGAGACTAAAAATCCAAATTATAAGATGTAATGTTAGAGAGAAGGAATGCTAGAAAATCAGCAAAAAAAATCTATTTTGTTAAGGTAAAATTTATCTTTCTTTTCAATGTTACGGAATTGGAAAATTTAACTTCTCATCTAAAAAATATTTCTTTACTATGAGTTTGTCTACTAATTTAACTAACATCAACAGTGTTAATTTTTAGAGTGCATTTCTCATTAGAAGCAATATCCTAGAACTTAGATCGGACTCTAATATTGAAAAGGACAAAGATTTCTAGTTTGTCAATCTGATCATTGCCCCTCACCCTCTTCTGTAATTGTTCAATTGGTTACGTGAACACCGAATTTGATTTTTTTTTCGCGAGTTGTAATTTGATCTTACAAATATAGAATAATAAATAAGTTGTCAAAAATATCAATGGAACAAACTTCATCAAATTTCCAACCGAACCACCTGTGTTAAGGATTAAAACTTGGGATTGAAGAATAAAAATTTTCAATAACTTTATTACAAAAAAAAATACTTACTAAAATTCTCAAATAAGATGTTATAATCAGTCAGAATAAATAAAAAATTTGGAATTTTTTTGTAAATTTCAATTTTATGACGTATACCAAACGTAAAAAAAAAATATAATAATAAAGTATAAAATATAAGTTTTTCAAACTGGATTAATTTTAAAGTTTAACTTTATTACATTATGAGAACATAAAAAAAAAAAGCTACGTTTAAAAAGAGAGAGAGAGAAGACTCCTCCCCTTTCCCTATATGACTTGGTCAACATTACAAGACTAGCGCATTTTGTAAAAATGTTTCTCTCTACACTGCGAAAGTTCACCCTGGAATTCTATTTCGATTTGGAAATCGAGGTCTCGATTATTACGTTCATTTGGCTTCATGCTGAAGGTCCCAAATATTTCTTCACCAGTCTTTACAGTTAAGTATTCGTTGAGGTAAAATACGGTTTGCTTCCAATGAGTATATCTTGCTTCGGGAGCTGTAATTACAAATAACCTTTAATTAATGTTGGTTTACAAAATTAATTTACATAAAAATATTAAAATCAAGAGATATTCTAGCGTACAGAAGGAAATTATTCATTATTTTTAGGAATATACCACCATTTAAAATTGATTCAAATTCATCTCAAAAACAATGAAAACCAGAATCAATAAAATATTAAAATGAGGAAATAAAAAAAATGAAGAGGATCATTTCTTAGTTATATGAGAACACTACTGCGGTGCACTTAAGATGGAAATGGTAAAAATGAATTTTTTTCGACATCAAACATTAATTCTTGGATATTATTACATTTGCACATAGAGCAACCCCATAGCCGACTGATGGAGAATTATATATCATTGACTACTGCGTTGCGTTAGTTCTCCAGCTTTTCGTTTGGCCGAGTAAATAACAAAACACAACTTATAAAGTGCAACAATCTGTAAACCAGGAGTACCTTAAATACATTGTCCCACGACGTTTTGATATGATTTCAATTATTAAAGTAACATATCGTAGAACTTCAACCCAACTGTCCCGAATAGAGGAATAAAAGGTCTCTGTCTCATATATTTTATATAAGTTAAAGTAAAATTCATTACAGTTGAATAACGAGAGTTTTGAATGAATAGGAGGGATATAAAAAAAAAAACAAGACAACCACACTGCTCCCAAAAAGAATCAGAACATCTCTCACTATGAATATACATCTTTCTGATACAACTATATATTTCTTTATTGCAATAAATATACAGAAACAGTAAAAAGAACTTTAACAAACCTGTAGAGAATCCAGTTCTTTTATGACATTTGGTGAATTCTATATTGAAATACGTTATAAGGGCATGAATATAATCATTACGACGAACCTGAAAAATTAAATAAATTAGAAACTAAACAAAAATTCTTCTTCGAGAAATCTTCCGTTTCCAACATCATAACTAAGATAATTTTAAATCTCTCCCATTTTAAAGTCCTTTAAGGACTGGGTCCAATAAATGGTCATAAAATTCGAAATTTTTTTTCAGTCAATTTTGACCAAATAAACACCAAAATGTAGCCTTCTCTGACGTCTAAAACTTCGTTTTCGAGTGTTTCTGTGTCTGTAGTCATTGTTTTGGTATTTTCAATTTTTTAAAACCTGTTTTTGACATTTGTTGATACTCCCACTGTCAAATAGATTCGTCCAGGTTCGGTGCTCTTCTATAATCACGCCACTTTATCTGGATGAAGGGCCGGGTTTTTTTCCCCCGGGAGGGGGTTTTAAAAAAAAAGTTTTGTTCTAAGTGTATTACTATTTGATCTCTGATTTAATCACATCGTTACTTCTATCCCAGCAACGGTAAATTTTTCCCTTTATGTTGATGAAAATGCGCTATATATAGCCGTGCCAGGCT
>JABUQX010135804.1:0-12500 GCA_015478945.1 Trachelipus rathkii
GAGAGAAGATTATGTGTTTCGAAGTACTTATCAGACAGTAACATAATACTCTTTGGATATATATATATATCGATATAAAAATTAATATTTAAAAAATAGAAAAATTAATTAGAGTTCTCTGAGTTCATGGTTCGCTATATCTATATATGGGGAACGAAGTTTAATAATACGTAATAGATTTGATCAAAGATAGGTCCTACATGGGATGAACCTATTAGCAGATTTCAAGATTCATCTTAAAAATAAAATTGGGTCAGCGTGCCAGCACAGCCTTAGGAGTAGAAAAAGGTTGAAAATCGTTTATCTCTAACTGTTTTCCTAAAAAGCTACTCTAAAATCTACACTAAATAATGGGTACGTCGTAACCGCACGATGCTAAGCAGTAGCCTAGAATAAACTTCGCACCACATTTTATTAGCGAAAAAATAAAAGAATTATATATAAGCATGTCTCCGATAAACTGCAAACAAAATCCCAACAAACTTATGGGACGCAGAAGCACTTGAAGGCACAGAATATAAGTCTTTTCGATGAAATAATAATAAATTCCGGCGAAATCTACAAAGGCGCGTTGAAGCAGACGCTGCATCTTGGCAAAGTAACAGTCGTTGCGTAAACTCTAAACCATAACGCATGTTCAAAACTACCCTACAGCGATCTCCAAATTTTTTGATCGCTTACCCCTAAGACGTAAAATAATTAGAACTCGAACCCCCTATACCTACAAAAAGGTATAATATAATAATAAATACAAATATAATATGATGTAATATGAATACAATATATTATATAATAATAATAAAATAATATAATATAATATAATAAGTCAGCGTTTAGATTAGGGGCCCTCTGTATATAAAAAACTATGATATCTATATAAAAGCTGATACATTTTGAAATCAGCGTAACAGTTTAAATGCAGAGAAAATGAAGAAGCAATAATAAATGCCTATATAAAAGATAATAAATATGTTTTGATGTACGACAATTTTGCCTTCCCCCAAATTTCTGAGATATGAGTCCCCCAATATTAGGCTCGGCAGACATCTTGAAAATTGCGACTTCCTTGAGATGGAATGAAAAAATTATTATTATTTTTTTTAATTTATTAAAGTAAATGCATGGCACACAAGGGTATTCTAGGGGAGGGGCTCTTGCCCCGTCCTGGATTGACTGGTGAAATAATTTTTAAAAATATAAAAACGAAATATTTAAAGTAAAAAATGGGGGGAAAATTTTAAATGATGATTTTTAAAGCTACCCTTAAAATATTGAAAAGATATAAAGAAAACTTTTTTTTATTTATGGTAACACGTCTAAATTAAGGTTTTCAACATAAGATGTTAATTCTATTTTTTTTAGTTATTTATTAAATTTAATAATTATTAAAAAATTTTTTTTTGGTTTCCTGCATTAAAATGTACGCTGATTTCAAAAATGTATTCAGTTTTTATGTAGGTATCGCAGTTTTTTTTTAGATACAGGGGGCCCCTAATCTAACGCTGGCCTATAATATAATATAATGTTATAATATATAATATATTAACCTAGCACTCACGTGATGCACGATCATACACTCGCAAGTGATCGTGAGCCTACTGCTTTGCCGTACCCTCCGGGGTACGCTTACCCTACTTTGGAGACCACTGCCCTATGCGAAAGTGAAAAATAAAAGACTGCGTACGGTAACTGTATCAATATATATATATATATTATAAATACGGTTTTTCCTTTATATACAACCTAAGATATATATTTATATATATATAATATAATGTATATTTTTATATATATAATATATATATATATATTATATATATATATATATATATATAATATATATATATATATATATATATAATTATATATATAAGGGCTTTTTTTACTAGATTATGTACTGTAACTATTGAGTGTAAGTTTGGCGAGGTTTTTATTTTCACGAATTTTTAAAATATATATATAATATATATATAATATATTTATAATTAATATAATATATATATATATATATTCTATTATATCTCATGTTTCGCCTGCTATAGTTCCTTCTACCTCGCGATTTGGGCGTCCGCTATTAAAGCCGGTACGTTTCCAGTCTTCATGAGAGGGAAGGTATCTATAGTGACCCTATTTTTAATTTTTAATATGTTATATTTTAGTTATAAATCTATTTATGAATTAATTATTTTTTCAGAGAACATTTATCTAAACATTAGCTTTTATTCACAAAATAAAAAAAATACCTTTAAACTTCAACTTAAATGTTTATTTCTTAAAAATAAAGGATTTTATAAAACATTATTTGTATTTTCAAGGATACTCTATGGGTAATTATTCATATTATTATTATTTTTATTATTATTTTTATTATTATTACTATTATTATTATTATTATTATTATTATTATTATTATTATCATTTTTATGATTGTTATTATATTATTATTATTGTTAATTATTAATATTATTATTATTATTATTATTATTATTATTATTATTATTATTATTTATTATTAATTATTATTATTATTATTATTATTATTATTATAATTATTATTAATTATTATTATTATTATTATTATTATTATTATTATTATTATTATTATTATTATTATTATTATTATTATTATTATTATTATTATTATTATTATTATTATTATTATTTTATTTTTTTAGTAATAATGGTCATTTCCTTAGGTTCCGTTGTTCTTCATTTCTAGATCTTGTTATTAAATATGAATGCTGAATATATTATGATTAACCTTATCACCAGAAGAAAAAAGGTCTACTCATAGAAATCTACAAGAATTATAGAATTATATTGGATTAGATTTTTATTGTAATTCAAAATAAACTCATACTCACCAATTGTTTATGGTGAAAGCTACAGTTTGTATTGCTATATCTACAAGTTATTGTCATATTATAAATAACAACCATTTATATAGTTATAAAAATAAAGTGACCAAATCTGTCACTTTAAATGGTGACCCTGAACACTAGTCCATTCACCTTTGTCTATATTTTTGCCATTATTTTTGTTTATATTTTCATTTTTTATTTCAATATTATTTCTATTTTTGTTAGGAACCCATTTAGTATCTTTGAATTGTGAATATAATTGTAGTTAATTTCTTTTTCGATATGTCTCCTACTGTTACTACTCCTACTACCACTACTACTACTTCTACTACTACTATTGTTACTGCTCCTACTACTATTACTACTCCTACCTCTAATATATTATCTGATTCTGTTCCTACTTCTTCGAATATATTCCCTCTCTTCTCTTCATCTCCAAATTTATCTTATCCTCCGCCTTTGTATGATCCACACCAACACTATCTGTTACAACAATCGCTAAATCAACAATTGTTGATGTCACAACATCAACAACAACAACTACATCAACAGGGTACTCCACCGCCTCCTCCTCTTTCTGCAACTTTGCCGGCGACTACCTGGCCTATATCGCGTGTTCCTCGCCTGACCCCACCGCAATTTAGGAAAGATGATGTTGAGTTTACAATTCAGCAATTTGATATTTTCCTTGCTTCGATTCCTACAGAATTCGAGAAAGCTAATGCTTTTCTGCTCTCCATTCCCTATGAAGTGCAGAAATCAATCCCTAACCTTTTACCTTCAATCAGCTCCTCTCTCACCCCTTATTCTACTCTTTGTGATTTATTACGTCGCCATCTTTCTCCTTCTGATGCTACCCGTTTTCACGAATTGTTAAAACATGAGGTGTTGGGTGATCGTCTTCCTTCACAGCTTCTCACCCGTATGCTCTCTATTTCTGGTCCCCTTGCTGATAGTAACCAATCTCTTCTTCGCACTCTTTTCCTAGATCGTCTGCCTGCTTTTGTTAGTACTTCCTTGCTCTCTCATGGTGACGCCTTGTCTCTTCAAGATTTAGCCGAACGCGCGGATATTATTATTCGTGCCAATCAATCTTTTTCTTCTCCTATAACTTATCCATCTTTTACCCCTATGGGTTCTACTCTCGCGATTATGCCTTCTTCTTCTATTACTTTTCCTTCTCAATTTGCTACTAACTCTTCTTCTCTTCCTTCTATATCTTCGTCTTCCGCTGCTCTATCTTCCTCTGCTCCTTCTTCTCTTTGTACTCCTCCATCTTTCCAGAATTCATCTTTAGACCCTCTTACTAATATTCTTACCTTGTTGAACAATATGAATGTTCAAATTATTTCCTTGCAACAACAAATGTCTTCTATCTCTCGTTGTCAGTGTCAGCAATCTGCATCTTCTCGCACTAGATCTCGTTCTCCTTCACCTTCCCGTTCTTCTTTGCCACAACCTCCTCAGGGTTCTCCTTTATGCTACTATCATTATCATTTTGGTGTTAGAGCACGTAACTGCATTCCTCCCTGTAATTTTAAATCTACAAATTCTCTTCAGGGAAACTCCACTCGGGGGGGACCGTAGATCATTGCGCTCCTCCCTTGGACATTTCCTCCAATGCCAATTCTGATTCACTCCATATTCCTACTGTTTCTTATTCGTCTTCGGTTCTTGCTACTACAACGGTTTCTCCTTCTGTTCCTATTTCTGTTGATTCTTCTTCTTCTGTTTCTATTCCTGAAGTTAATGCTGTTCTTCCAGGTTCACTTTTACGTATATTTGATGGTGATTCTAAACGGTTTTTCCTTATTGACTCGGGCAGTAGTTTCTCTATTTTGAATGTTCATGGTTTTTGTTCTTCTCTTCCGCCTGTTGTTTCGCATTTACGGGCTGCTAATGGTTCTAGCATTGCTGTCTATGGTGAACAACTCCTTACTTTATCTATTGGACTGCGTCGTTCTTTCCGTTGGACTTTTCTCTTGGCCGATGTTACACAAAACATCATTGGTGCTGATTTTTTAAGTCATTTCAATATTCTTATTGACATGGCCAATAGTCGTCTACTTGATGACACTACTTCTCTTTCTTGTAATGCTGTTCCTTTTGATTCTTCTATTTATGGTATCAATCTTCCTGATTCCTCCTCTTATTCTTCTTTTCACGCTCTTTTGCATTCTGAATTTTCTGACTTAATCCAGCCTATTTCTAATCTTTCTCCTGCGTCTCACCATGTAATGCATTACATTGAGACAAAGGGTAGTCCTCCTGTTTGCAAGGCTCGCAGACTTTCTCCAGAAATGTTAAACGTTGCGCGTGTTGAATTTGACATGCTTCTGGAAAAGGGTATTTTTCTCCTTCTACTTCTCCTTACGCTTCTCCGCTTCACATTGTTAAAAAAGGGCCAGATTCTTTTCGTTTTGTTGGGGACTACAGGTTACTAAATTCTAAAACTGTTGCTGATACTTATTCTATTCCTCACCTTCATGATTTTACTTGATTTTACTTCTTCTCTAAATGGATGCACCATTTTTTCTTCTCTTGACTTAAAATCTGCCTTCCTTCAAATTCCTGTTAATCCTGATGATCGTCCTAAAACTTGTATTGCAACTCCTTTTGGCAATTTTATGTATAACTTTATGCCATTTGGTCTTCGTAATGCTAGTGCTACTTTTCAACGTTTGATAGATCATGTTTTACGTGGTTTACCCTTTGTATATGCTTACATTGATGATCTATTAGTTGCTTCTCGTTCTCCGGAGGAGCATCTTTCTCATCTTCGTACTGTTTTCTCTCGTTTATCTCAAGCTGGTCTTCGTTTAAATTTCGAGAAATGCATTTTGGGTGCTGCTTCTCTTCATTTTCTTGGCCATAAAATTTCTGCTTCTGGTCTTTCTCCACTACCTGATCGTGTTTCTGCTATTCGTGATTATCCTCTTCCTACCACTCAGAAAGATCTTCGTGCTTTACCTAGGTCTCCTTAATTTTTATCGTCGTTTCCTCCCCAAGGCTGCTGCCATATTAGCTCCAGTTACTGCTTTGCTTGTTCAAGGTCGTCGGGGCAGCTCGACAATGGTTAATTGGACTGATGCTGCTTGTGAGGCTTTTGAACAGAGTAAAACTTTATTGGTCAACAACACTCTTCTTGTTTTTCCTGAACACGGTGCTGAAACTCGCCTATTTGTAGACGCCAGTGATTATGCTGTAGGAGCTTCACTAGAGCAACTGCAAAATGGTGCTTGGCTTCCTCTCGCTTTTTATTCTCAGAAACTTCCTCCTGCTGTCACTCGCTATAGTACTTTTGGTCGTGAGCTATTTGCTGTATATTCTTCAATTAAATACTTTAGATATTTTCTTGAAGGTCGTCAGTTTTATGTTCTCACGGATCATAAACCACTCACTTCTGCTATTACTTCTGTTTCTTTACACTATTCTCCTCGTGAATTTCGTCATCTGGATTTTATTGCCCAATTTACTACTGATCTTCGTCACATTCCTGGTCGTGATAACTCTAGTGCTGATGCTTTATCTCGTATCCAGGTAAATGCGATTATGCCTTTGCCTACATTAGACTACTCTGCTATGTCGGCTGCTCAAATGGGGGAGGATCTTATTCTTCCTGCTGATACTTCTATCAAACTTCAAACTCTTTCTTTACCTGATTCTACTGTTCCTTTAATTTGTGACATTTCTACTGGCAGAGTCCGTCCTTTTGTTCCTTCTGCTTTTCGAAAACAGGTTTTTCTTACCCTTCATTCTCTTTCTCATCCTGGTATTCGTGGTTCTCAAAAACTTTTATCCTCTCGTTTTTTTTGGCCTAACATGCATACTGACATCTGGTTTTGGGCTCGTTCATGTATTGCTTGTCAAAAAACCAAAGTTCATAGACATACTAAACCTCCTTTAGGTTCATTTCCTTTACCCTCTTGTCGTTTTGATCGTCTTCATCTTGATCTTTGCGGCCCTCTTCCGCCTTCGCGTGGGTGTACTTATTTATTGACTATGGTTGACAGATATACTCGTTGGCCTGAAGTTATTCCTCTTTCTTCTCCTACTGCGGAAAATATTGCTACAGCATTTCTTACTAATTGGGTGGCTCGTTTTGGTGTTCCTTCCTCTATTGTCACTGATAATGGCCCACAATTTCGTTCCCATCTTTGGCGTGATTTCTTATCTCTCCTTGGTATTGAAAATATCCATTCCAGTACTTATCATCCTCAAGGAAATTCTTATGTCGAGCGCCTTCATCGCCAATTAAAGGCTGCTTTGCGCTGCTCCCCTAATCCGCAACATTGGGTGGAAAATCTTCCTCTGGTTTTGCTTGGTCTTCGGTCTTCGGTTAAGGAAGATTTGAAATCTTCTGCAGCTGAACTAGTCTATGGTTCACCCTTGCGTCTTCCTGGTGAATTTTTTTCTTCTATTGACCTTCCTTTTCCGGATTATCCTTCTTTTCTCTCTAAGCTTCGTTCTATTGTTTCTTCTTTTCTTCCTTCTCCTGCTCGTTCCCAATCTACTGCTGTTTACTTACCCAAGAATTTAGATTCTGCTACTCATATATTTCTTCGTCATGACTCTCATCGTTTTCCTTTACAACCTTCTTATACTGGTCCTTATCTTGTTCTTCGTCGCCGACCTCATTTTTTCACAATTCAAAATGGGACTCGTGTTGAAAATGTTTCTGTTGAACGTATTAAACCTGCTTTCCTTGACTCTTCTGATTCTGATCTTTCTGATAATCGGTTGCTAGATAATTCTTTTGTCCTTGATGATTCTTCTTATGGTTTGGATGATGATTCTGATATTGGCTCTTCCTCCTTGTTTCCATCTTTTCCTTCAAGAATTGTTCCTGTGTCTTCCTCTCCCTTACACGAGGCTGTTGTGGTCCCTACTACAGTTCCACTTTCTGTTACTTCTACTAGTCCTTCTATTACCGCCACTACTTCTTCTGTTTCCCGTCACATGCCTTCCTTGTCTTTTCCTCCTCCGATTTTACCTCCTGTCCTTGATTTTGCTTTACCTCCTGATATTTTACCTTTTCCTCCTGACGTTCCCTCTTGTGAAGTTTCCTCTTCTGTATCTGTTTCTTCTCCTTCTCCTTCTCTTATATCTCATGCTTCGCCTGCTATAGTTCCTTCTACCTCGCGATTTGGGCGTCCGCTATTAAAACCGGTACGTTTCCAGTCTTCATGAGAGGGAAGGTATCTATAGTGACCCTATTTTTAATTTTTAATATGTTATATTTTAGTTATAAATCTATTTATGAATTAATTATTTTTTCAGAGAACATTTATCTAAACATTAGCTTTTATTCACAAAATAAAAAAATACCTTTAAACTTCAACTTAAATGTTTATTTCTTAAAAATAAAGGATTTTATAAAACATTATTTGTATTTTCAAGGATACTCTATGGGTAATTATTCATATTATTATTATTTATTTTATTATTATTACTATTATTATTATTATTATTATTATTATTATTATTATTATTATTATTATTATTATCATTTTTATGATTATTATTTTATTTTTCTAATAAATTATTATCTGTATTATTATTATTATTATTAGTAATAATGGTCATTTCCTTAGGTTCCGTTGTTCTTCATTTCTAGATCTTGTTATTAAATATGAATGCTGAATATATTATGATTAACCTTAACACCAGAAGAAAAAAGGATATACTCATAGAAATCTACAAGAATTATAGAATTATATTGGATTAGATTTTCTTGTAATTCAAAATAACTCATACTCACCAATTGTTTATGGTGAAAGCTACAATTTGTATTGCTATATCTACAAGTTATTGTCATATTATAAATAACAACCATTTATATAGTTATAAGAAAAAAGCGGGACTATGGTCACTTTAATATATATATATATATATATATATATATATATATATATATATATATATATATATATATATATATATATATATATATATATATATATATATATATATGCTGCTACTTCTTTATATATACTATATATATATTTGCTGCGGAAGTATTAATTTCTCTTGTTTTAGTATATTTAACGTACAATAGTTGCGGTTGCGAATTGCGGTTGCGACCACAATTCGCGGTCTACCGCAATTGCGTTTGCGGTTGCGATCGCAATTATTTCTTACGAATTGCGTTATTGCCGCGAATTATTTTTGGGTTGCGAGACTAGCTTACTGAGGATATATATATATATATATATATATATATATATATATATATATATATATATATATATATATATATATATATATATATATATATATATATATATATATATATATATATAAAAGATGAAAAGGAAGACAAACACTGAGAAGAGTGCCATAGTATATTAAGAACATTTCGCGCTATAGCTAAGCGCATCATCAGCTATAAGTAAATAATAAAATATAAATGAACAATGTCTATAATATTTACAAATATCTAATATATTGGCAGTTCCTTACGTCAATTTTCAGTACGAATTAATGAGCACCGCGGAATATCGTCTCGTACCAACAATTTTTTCACTACTCCTTCAAATTCTGCTATTAGAGATCACTGTCTTACTAATAATCATCCTCTTTCTCCTTCTAACTTCTCTATATTGGCACAAATCCCCAAACCAACCAACCTGCACATTTCTGAATCATTATTTATTCATCACTTAAAACCTAGCCTCAATAACGACAGCGGTCCCTATAACTTAGAACTTTTATGAAGCCTTCTGTTAGATTCAAGAATATTACCTAATCGTTACCTAGTAAGTTAATAACAATATTAATTTCGCAGCATTATCTTGAATTACCTGTTGCTGTTGTGAAAATTACGTAAATTTTAATTTTAACTTAAGAATGATATTTGATTTAGTTTGAGTAACTTTATTGACATTATGTAATTTCATATCATTGAATAATTTATATTAATCATCTATTTAGTTATTTAATATATGATGTCATACTATAATTTTTATGATTTATTGTATTGTATTTCCATGTCGTGTTATCATTGAATTGTTTAAATTTATTTCAGTTATCCGTGAGGTATTGATTTATTTTCTTTTAATTGTTGTATGCCTAAAGTAATTGATAATTACCATTTAACTTTAAGACAAAAATGTTTTGTTAGTTTAATTTCTTAGATATTACTTCATTAATTAATTTATAAGTGATTTTTAAAATATAATATATATATATATATATATATATATATATATATATATATATATATATATATATATATATATATATATATATATATATATATATATATATATATATATATATATATATATATATATATATATAGCCAAAGCCAATTTCTTAATCCAAGCTTATAAAAGTGACTTTTGAATATATATATATATATATATATATATATATATATATATATATATATATATATATATATATATATATATATATATATATATATATATATATATATCTTTATAAATCTACCTATCTATATATATATGGGTTGGATTTATTTGTTGCTTCCATCAGGCCTTAGATTTAATTTACTTACTTATTCAACGTTTCGATGACTCAAACTGTCATCATCCTCAGGAAAAGACACTACAAAATAATAAATAGCAATAACAATATTGCTATTTATTATTTTGTAGTGTCTTTTCCTGAGGATGATGACAGTTTGAGTCATCGAAACGTTGAATAAAGTTCTTGATGATGTTCAGATTGTTAGTGCTTCTTTTCATTATATATATATATATATATATATATATATATATATATATATATATATATATATATATATATATATATATATATATATATATATATATATATATATATATATATATATATATATATATATATATATATATATATATATATATATATATATATATATTGTAGTGATGTGAAAATAAATCGACTTCATGAACTTCAAGAAGAAGAATCTTGTTTCATTATTGGTACACTTGTAAAGAGACAGGATTTAAAGCCTTCTATCTTAAAAGAATTGTCAGAAGAGGTTGGTATCATAGTTAATATAGTGACACAAACACACACAATAAATATATATATATATATATATATATATATATATATATATATATATATATATATATATATATATATATATATATATATATATATATATATATTTGAGTCAGTGTACAGGACCCACCATGGCTCACAAGAAAGCCACACTGTATAAAAATATATATATATATATATATATATATATATATATATATATATATATATATATATATATATATATATATATATATATATATATATATATATATATATATATATATATATATATGTCTGTACAAAATATTATTTATTATTTAAGTTTGAGAATTGCATCAAAATAGTACTTGCAATGATTTTCGTTATGTTATATTTTAGCCTCACTGAAAGATGATATAATAGAATCTTTGCAGGTATTATTTGTAAATTTTATTATTATTATTATTATTATTATTATTATTATTATTATTATTATTATTATTATTATTATTATTATTATTACTATTATTAAATAATAATAATACATAGTAGATTTTATATGATAAATGTTTGGTATATTTATTTTAAAGGATGATAAAATTGAAATTGCGTTTAGATTATATGTATTATTTTTTATTTTAAAAGTGAAAAGTTTGTACATAAATTTATTTTATTAAAGGTGTGAAGCGCAATTTGAGTGAAACAGTGTTGCTCGATCGTGAGAATTTTAGCAGGGGTCTCCTATTTTTCTAAAGGTTAAATTTAAGTTTGAAAAGGTCAAAATTTGTGTGGTTGCGATATATGGTCCATCTGAGGGTAATATTGAAGAGTGCGATTTTATGGGATAATCTGAATGATTTGGATATTTTTTTTTTTTTTATTACAGTTGTCACCACAACTCACGGGCAGAGCCTATTCCAGGAGGGGGTGTAGTTCGCTCAAAAGTTCACCCTCTAGCGCTAATTACGCATATGAATACAGGCGCAGGCTTTAAAGTGAAGAGATTAAATTCAGCAGGAAATACAGAAGATGGAAAAGAATTCCACAGAACAGAGGTGGTGGGAAAGAAGGAAGCACCACAGCGAACTAGCCTGGAGTTACCAATGTCAACACAAAACTTGTGCGCATATACAGCACCCCTTGTGCTACGAGGGCGTCGTAAAGGTGGTGGTACGCGAGTGATAAGTTCCCTCGAGCACCTGCCGCTGTGGTACCTATAGGATAGAGATAAAGCACCATCATCGCGCCGCACAGATAGAGGGTCAAGTGAACTGGAAAGGCACCAGAACAGTTTATAAGCCTTGCTGGCCTTTGACTCGACCCTATCCAAAAGCCGGGTGAAACCAGAGCCCCCCCAGATATGAGAGCAGTACTCCATACAAGGCGGATGAGACCCTTGTATAGCTGGAGCAACTGAGAAGAGGAAAAAAATCTCGCAGTCTAAACAGAACTTCCAGTTTCTTTGAGGCCTCCCTAGCAACCATGTGATGTGAGGTTTCCAAGACATTTTTTTGTTTATGTTAAGGCCAAGGATCCAGGGTTTGCCAAAAAATGTTTTTTGAAAAACCTTAACTACCCAGAGTTTTTCAGTTTTTTTCAGAAAAACCCTGGGTTCCATTGTTCAGGATTTTTGCTAGTTAAAAATAGTTTAACTCATTTAAC